>PVIW01008433.1:33158-61382 GCA_004026585.1 Noctilio leporinus
TGAGCAAAACTAACAACAAGCAAAACAGAACCAAGTATATGAATACAAGGAATAGGCCTTCAGTGGTCAGGGGGAACGGGGTTGGGGGGAGGGGGGAGGCAGAGGCAAAGAAGGGGAGCAGCTTAGACAAGAACCTAGTATAAAGGAACCATGGACATGGACAACAGGTGGGATTGACTTTGGGGGGAATGGGTGGGTAGGGAGGAGGACAGAGGGGAGCAAAAAGGGGATGGAATGTAATACAACAACAATAAAATTATTTAAAAAATGAGGCAATTGAGAATAATACTTGTCTTAAAATGATACATAAAACATGCCCAGCCTAAGGAGGGAAGGAATTATGTAGGAAGACATGTCCAAACATAAAACAATTTACACTTAAACCTTTGAAAAATGAAATAGTGTTTCACCAACTAATGTCCTTTTTGGTTTCAGTTACTTCTAAATAGTACATACAATTACTAAATTTCTCTAACCAGGGGTAGGGATTACAGAACAAACATGTAGAATCGTTTTGACTACCATATTAATCAGTTTTACTTCTAATTCAGGACTGATTCTGAATTCTGAGTTCTAAAGGAGGGACCAACAGATCTTTCATGGAAATCTGCTACATTTCTCCAGTTACAAGAATGCTAATGTTGGTCTTAGGAAATTTCATAGTTCCCCTGAAACTACCCCACATTAACTGCACACAATGTGAGTTTCCATAGCTTAGGTCTGGACTCAGAGGTTTTACCAAGTAAATCCAAGTCCTGTCAATACCAGGTCATCTTTTTGTGATCCAATAGGAATATTCAAAAATCCTCATGGCTCTGGAATTATTTAGAGATAGGTGATTTCAATTTTGTGACAAAATTTAATGATGTGAGAGCATCAGACATCTAGGGTAGAGTTCCAATGAACTATATAAACTTGTTACTAAAATTAAAAAAGAGATTCATTACAGTATTCCCCTTATTCACAAGTTTCCCTTTTTGGGGTTTCAGTTTCCCTTGGTCAACCATGGTCTGAGGATATTAAATAAAACTTTTCAAAAATAAATAGTTCATAAGTTTTAACAAAAATAAATTAATTTAAAAATAAGAAATGTATTGTCTGACTTGGTTATTTGTGGATAGCAGCCAGTTCATCAAATATTTGGACATAATCACCAAAAAGTTATCATTTTTGTTTTCTTCAATCCTTTCTTTTCACCTGTCTATCCTCCAAGCAAATCTAATTCCTTAGCTATTTTTTTTCCTCAATTGTCCAGAAGATTGTCAATCATTCCACTGACACTCAATGTAAAAAGAATTGCAACAGTTTAAGAGCTGCATGTAGGAAGAAGGGATGTAGCCCATTTGCATGGGGTTGTATCCCTACAACCACTCACACTCTGATGTTTCAAAACAATAGATGGTCAATCTTGTAGAAGAATGTCCAAGTGAAAGAATTAGTTGAGCAATGGTCTTTGTGATCATTACCTTTGTACTGTCCAGGTCTTCTGTCTCCTCTGCCCAAGGACTCCCCAGCTCTCTTCCAAGTGTCAGTTTCTCATAAAATGCAAAGTAACTAATTCCAAAACTTGAAAAAGAAATAAAATACTCTTGAAGAGGGCTTTCATTCCTTTCACCCATTTTGCAAAGTGCACAAGTGAAACACACCAGGTGGATTTGGCTTCTGTATAGTTTTCACTGCGGGTAGTTTAGGTCAGAGAAAGCGGGTCTGAACACACTTATGTCTTCACTGCACTGGGCACAGAGCCGGCTCTGCTATGCTACCTTGCTGACAGGCTGTTTGCCAGGGAGCATTGTTTTATCATCATGATGACTGCAGTCATGTACAGGCAGCTTTCTCCATGGGCCTGTTGTCATGTTTTCCCTACTAACCTTGCTAAGCAGGCACCTTGTGAAAGTTCCTGGGCTGGAAACACAATATGACATCTTGAGAGTGGATCTTCCAACTTCCGGTTTAGGAACAGAACTTCCACAACTGCTTCCTGGAACTTCTGGTTTGGAGGCTGATATTTAAACACAAAGTAACAACAACAACAACAAATGATAAACAGTGAACAGATAGGAAAAACCACCAGTAATCTATTGCTCTTGCTGAAGTTACAGAAGTATTAACCTGAGCTGAGTTCCAATGACAGCTGTGAGAAATGGTGGCTGGTGAGAGACTGAGGACTGAGACAGGGCTTGGCTGGTTTCCCACTGCCCAAGAGCAGGAAGTGGCAAATGTTTTTTTGAGATGATCAGACTAGTTGAAAAGAAAGTTAACTAAGACAACAGAAAAGACTGGAAGGAGGGGCAAACTGGAAGGGAAAATCATCTAGAACTATAGTTTTGGATTAATTGCTTGAGTGATCAGCGGGAAAATTTCAATAGAGAGAATAGTCATCTAAAAATTGGAACTAGGCTCAGAAAATAGTTCCAGCTGGAAGTCTAACATTTGAATTTTGCTCAAAAAGCAGTTTTAGGATATAATATGTAATGCAAAAGGTTGTAAAGAAGGAACAGAAGGTGGGAAAGAACAATATTATAGAAGGGAAAGGAGATTATCAGAAAGGTTTTGTATCCTGTTTAGTGATGGCTTATAAATTTGGAAAGACAAAAATCCAGATAGGATCAGTATTAGACCAAGGAAAAGAATTGTACCTTTTTACTGATTTACTTGTTTCAATGTCAGTGAAAACAGCCCTCACTGTCTTTGTGCATATGATTGTGTATGTAAGTTATAGGAATATATGCTATACTATTTATAATTTCAAACTTGTACTCAGTACATGAATATATAATATAGTATTTCACATGTGAGTATAGTTATGCATGTATTCATGTATAATAATCTTTATGAAGGAATTACAGAGTGAAAATTATTTCTTTTCATATATAACAATGAATTATTTGCTATAATGTTATAGCAAAATTACTTTATATATTTATATATTTGAAGTTTGGTCAGATTAGTTTCATAATGAACATTCAGCACCTGGGTCTTACAAAGATAATGTGATTCTGCCTTAAAAAACTGATGAGGTCTTACTGAGCCAGATGTGCCAACTCTGCATAAGTTTGGTGCAGAGGTGTAGCGGTATTATATGTTATTTTTTTCTTTAAATACTCAAATGTGTTGCATTATAACTTGTGTCAGGAGCTGTAGTTGAGAGTGCAATAAACCTGCTAAACAAAACTTATTCAGCACTTGAAAGAGATAAATTGTACTGTAGCATGTGTTAGCAAATGAATCTTTGGGGACATTTCAGGTACATAAAGATGATAAGTCAACCTGAGAAAATAATTCACTCAAAGCATGAAAATGAGTTATATATATATTTTTCTAAATAAACCTTATCTGTAATAACCCATGACCTTTGAAAAATACTTTTTGCCCTTTCTCAAATATTCCAAAAGTAAATAGAAAATTAGTAATAAACAAGATATTGTTAAATATGGAACTACAATATTGCTTAAGTAATTTGTTCTCATTTGTGTGACTGGTATTTTCAAGCAGGGGCACGTTGTATGGAAGTTTACAATATCAAGATGTGTCCATCTGTTTAAAAATGTGAAACCAAATGTTTACTTGCTTTTAATACTTTCAGTTTGTACAAGATAGTGGACTTGTATTTTCCATTTTCAATTTAGTGTTTTTTTCAATAAATAGTCAGTTCGATTAGTTACATTTTTCAACTTGTTTTTTTTTTTATACTGGATCCTTGAAAGACTAATGTTTTTATATAGTGTCTATGTATTTAAAATCAGAGTTTATATGGCTACCTAGTAAGTCTATCCTGACATCTAGGAGTTACCTTGCTTTTATTTATTTTTTAAAGTATTTTTATTAATTATTTTTAGATAGAAGGACAGGGAGGGAGGAAGAAAGGGAAACATCAATGTATGGTTGCCTTTCACCTGCCTCCAGCTATGGACCTGGCCGTAGACCTGGTTTGCAACCTGGCTATGTGCTCTGACTGGGAATTGAACCAGCGACCCTTGGCTTTGCACACCCTTGGCTTCGCAGGCCAGTGCCAAACCACCGAGCCACACCAGCCAGAGCTTTTGCTTTTAAATCTCTACTCCTCTCCATACATTTTCTACTTTATTATTCTAGACCATTAATACCTCTTTTGTGGTATGTGACTCTTTCCTCCATTAATGGGTTATTTTGAATCATCCTGGGTTATGGTCACACAGAAAACGTTTCTCATAATCCCTTGCTATTATATATACTTTGTTGATAAAAAACACACAAAAATATTAAAATGTTAAGAGATAATTTGGGGTTATTTAGATTCCCTGTCCTTGGTATTTTTTTATTATTTAAACTGTTAAATTTAGGAGAAGAATATTAATATCCTTCACACTGTGTATGGACCCATCAATCTGTGCTTATCTTCCTAAGAGTTCTCTATTTATGCATTTTTCTGCTAAAATATTTGACAGTTTTTGGACTTTTGACTTGAGTTGGTCTGTTAATATTAATGGCTCCTAGCATTAGGTGTTGGACTTCTTGAATTTTCTTTGTTTCTGACTGAGGAAGTTGTTTACTGTGTTTTTTAGCCATATGTATGTTATTGAGAATCATGACACTTAGCATTATAAAGTGGACTTAATAATATAGATTTATGTTTTTTATGGCCTATATTCATTAACATTTTATATCACAGTTGCAAACTATGATGTTTTATTGTTTGTAATTGCCTAAAATACTTTGTTTATTTTTTTACCATTAGCCTTTACAGATCACTTTGTTTTATTTTTTAATATAGTTTAAAATTAAGGTTCATGTGTGTATGTGTATGTGCATGCATGGACAACTCACACCAATTTGAAAATTATTTTCTTTTGAAAATTATTTAACTTTATTTGCATTTATTATTATTTCTAGTTTGGTTTCAACTCTATTACCTTATGGTATAATTATTTTATATATTCTAAAACATTTAATATATATTTCTGTGATTAATTTTTCAGATATTTTTCAATATTTTCTTTTTGTATTCAAAAATGTTTGCAGTTTTGTTTTCAGTTATCACCTTTTACAAGTATCTTTATGCCATTACTTGCATTCCTTTCTTTTGCTCTGATAATTTTTTATTTGATTTAAACCATAGTCTTTTATTTATGCATATTATCTACAAAGTGTATAGAAAAACTTATTCAACTTCCCTCTTATTCTCTCTTTTATCACATTTTAAGTAGTAAATTTTTGCATTGTCAGAACATATAACATGTTCACACTGTTTGTTTCTCCAACATATATTTTCTACCTTTGTTTAAAAATTAGATCTATGCCCTGGCTGGTGTGGCTCAGTGGATTGGTGCAGCCTGTGAACCCAAAAGTTGCTAGTTCAGTTCTCTAGTGAGGACACATACCCAGGTTGCAAGCCAGGTCTCCAGCCAGGTCCTCCTTAGCTTGAGGCAAGTGAAAGGCAAACATACATTGATGTTTCTTTCCCTTTCTTCCTTCTTCCCTGCTCTTCTCTCTGAAAATAATGAGTAAAATCTTTAAAAAAATAAAATAAATTTTGTTTAATTTTAAAAATAAAAATTAAATCTATAGTTAAATGTGTTGAGTATTCTTCAGTTGAAGCGTTCCTAGTAATTCCTGAATAAGTGACCCAAAATGGATAACTTCAAGGCATATCTGATTTGATCTTATAGATAACATATTCAACAAGCTTCTAAGCCACAGAACCAATTCATTTATATTTGCCTAGTCATTTATAATGGAAAGAAAAACAGGTCACTGTAGATATCTCAAAAGTAGCATTAAAAGCAAAACAATAATGCAGCAATATTTTTCAAGAAAATGAAAGGTATCTGACTGGGATGGAGAAATAAGGAAAAGATTTACCCTATCTTTAAAAAGAAAACTAAACTAAATGTGTGAAAGTTTTCAGTCCAGAGAAGGGCCATGATTACTGACAGAAGAGAAACAAATGAGGTGATTGCTCCCACTTACTGCCTATAGTCTCTAGGCTGCAGCACAAGGGAAGTGAACCCAGTGAAACAGGTAGTATTTCTAAGTTGAAAAGACATCCTGGAAAATTGTGCAGTTGTGAAGTACCAAGAATTCATGGACAGAGTACTAAAGAAGAGAAAGCTACATGAGATACACAGTTGAACAGAGAGGAGAGAGAGCTCCACAGATCTAGAAAAGGTTTTCTACTAAGTCTTCTGCTAAGAGTTTACCAGTTCATGTGTGCATGAAGTCTGGCCTTGGCAGATAAAGAATCATTGGAAAGGAATAAAATAATGTCTGGAATGAAAAACAGAAATAATTCATGTTTCCATCATTCCAAATGAAAAAACTGTAATATATTGAGTATCAGTACTCAGAAGAATATTGCCTTAGTAGTGTGACAAAATGAGTTTCTCTGATGTCAGCACTCTGATAGCAAAAGCAGACAAAATATTAGGCAAGAAAAAATTATAGAGTAGTGTTTCTAAAAAACACATGCAAAAATAAAATGTTAAAAATTAAATCTTATAAAAAGCAATACAATTACTAATTATATATTTATATTTGGTTTTGATTCTAAAGTCAATCAGTAAAATCCATCATAACAAAACTCAAGGAGTAAAAATTCCATGTGATTAAATCTATAGATGATAAAAAAGTTGATAAAACTCAATAATCAGATATAATAAGGAGTCTCAACAAATTAGGGATAGAAGGAGATATTCTCAATTAGATTACATGCATCTCTAACATCAGAAAAAGGCACAGGAGTTATGACCAATGCACTGTGAGTAGAAGACCATCAGATCTCCGTATAGAAAAAATAAGATGAAATTCTTCCACTACTTCACAAAAACACAGAGAAAAATTTTAGGTAATTTAAATATTTATCCATAAAGAACAAACCCATAATTTTTTTAAAAAAAGCAGACTCTCCATGCCACATTAAAAAAGGGGAAATTTTTTTAACATTGTACAAAACAATCCCACACTTGTGAAATAAATTAGAATCAAAAGTATTTTACTTCAAAAGTCATATGAAAATGATGTAAATACAAGAAATACTTGGTGAAAATATTTATATGTTTTCATCGTAAGCAATAAGTCTATATGTTGCATTTGTGCATATATTTAAAATTGCTACACATAAACAAGAAAAATAAAAATAACCCTGGAGAAAGATATGGCTTAAAGAAATGGATAATAATTCTTCACAATATATTTTTAAGAATTCTTCTATTCTTCATCTTTGTTAAACCTTTTTCCCAATTCCTAGTATACCTTCCTAATGAATCCATAAATTATTTCTTACTTTAATTCATAGGCATTGATTTCTAGCAATGTCCTAGACATTGTTCTAAGGGTTTGGGTACAAGCTTTTTCACTTCCTAACATTCTATATGCACGTAAACACTTCATTCTAAAGATGAAATCAGGGATAATTTCTAGACTGTACTTAATTTTTGACAGAATTATTCAACTAGTCTTTTGATTATTTCAGATATATTCATTTTTAAATGATCATTAATTGAAATGCATTTATGATTTGGAGGATACAAAACAGAGAAGAGTGTAATGGGAAAATATTAGATCTCTACTAATCCTGCTGACTTTAATTTTGCCTTTTTTTGTAACCCATAAATTATTATAAACAGCCAGCTTAGTAGATCATGCAAGACAATGCAGGTATGACTCTCCAGGCTCTACTCCAATTTAATGAGAATTATTGGAAAAATAAACCAAAAAAGTTTACTCAGAAGTTTTCAGATATGTGTTGGGACTACTGTCCAAAACTTTAACTTCCTTTGTGACTTTCTTTCCTCTAAAGTCCCACCCCAATAGGTCTTTAGAGCACACCTTCAGTGCATTTGGGGTGAATATTAGGTCCATGCTTCTCTGGTTTCTTTCACTTCATTACATTGTATTATGGGGAGGGAGGTATTATTTTGTTATATCTAACTAACAAAAGTTGACGTGCTTGTTTGCACTTTATTTTTTGTTCTGTTTCTCATTAAAGATCTATTTTTTAAATATTTATTTATTTGGAAGTTTGACATTAGTGTGCTTTTTATTGAATTTCTTTTTTTAATTAATATATTTTATTTGTTTTGCTATTACAGTTGTCCCAATTTTCCCCCCTTTGCCCCTCTCAACCCAGTACCCCATTTCCTCTGGCAATGCCCCTCTTAGCTCATGTCCATGTGTCATGCATGTAAGTTCTTTGACTTCTCCATTTCCTTTATTCTTCCCCCTGTCTATTCTGTAACCACCAATGTGTACCTTTTTTTCCTTTTACATCCAGAAGCTGCCTTCTGTCAGCTTCTCAAATCATATTAATAATGAAAAGTTTTCTTTTCATTATTTCAAAATGCCTACATTAATTTGTTTAAAGAATTACTCTTAGCCCTGGCTGGTAGCACAGTGGTTAAGGTGCCGGCCTGCGAACCCAAAGGTAGCAGGTTCGATTCCCCAGCCAGGGCACATAACAAGGTTGCAAGCCAGGTCTCCAGTCAGGTCTGTGGCTGGAGCCAGGTGAAAGGCAACCATACACTGATGTTTCTCTCCCTCTCTGTCTCTCTCCCTGCCTCTCTTTCTAAAAATAATGAAATAAAAAAAAAAAAAAAAGAATTACTCTTTTATGTAATATGAATTGCAATATTACCAAACATGTGCAAAAATACATTTACATATGTACACATTTTTACACATATTTAAAATACATACTGGATTTCGAAAAGTTAATATAAAAAATTTAAAATATGCCAATAGCTTATATAATTATTACATGTTAAATGATAGTATTTTAGATATATTATAGCAAATTAAGCAGTTTTTTTTCTTCTTTAATAGTTATTTTACTATGGAATGCTATTTTTGTGAACCAAATTAATTTTTTACTATGGGTTTGGCACTGTCTCTAGGGCAACTTTCACAAAAGTGCTTTCTGCAATATTTATTATTTAGAGAGAAGGGAAGGGAGGGAGAGAGGAAGAGAAACATCAGTGTGAGAGAGAAAGGTTGATCAGTTGCTTCTATTATAGGCCTGAACTAGAGGACAGAACCTGTAACTCAGGCATGGGTCCTTACCAGGAATCCAACCAGTGACCATTTTGCTTTGCAGGACAATACCCAACCAAGTCACACTGACCAAGGCAAAAAGCTATTTTTCTTATATTATTGTTACCAGTATTCATTTGTTCAGAAATAACTGAGATTTCCTTTATATTTTTATTTGCTTCAATAAATTTAAACCTCTTCATTGATCTTATGCTGATGTATTACTAATGTATACCAATCTTACATATGACATTGAAATAAATTTTAGTGTAAACTTTTAAAAGATGAAATTTTATAAAGGCCTGGCCCTTGATATATATGATGAAGAAATATTTTCATCCAACTTAATTGTTAGTAATTATGTACCTCTATTCTACAGGAGAAAATGTTTAAATTTCATCAAGTGAAACATATTTTTGAAATACTGGATAAAATGAGATGCCTGCGAAAACGTTCTACAGTGTCATTCTTGGGAGTTCTTGTAATTTTCCTTCTGTTTATGAACCTGTACATTGAAGATAGCTCTGTGCTGGTAAGTTTTGGAGGTTGATTTTTGTTGTTGTTGTTTAAAATTGGACCTAAATCAAACTGGATTTAGATCATTAGTAACTTAACTTCAATCCCAGGCTGTTGGAATAGTCTTAGATTGAGCAAAATTATAACATATATATTTTCTATTTTCTTACTTTGTGAATTAATTTTATATACCAACTTCATAATTATCTTATGTTTCAATATTTTCTTTAATGCTATATATTGTAGTACAAACATATATAATTACAAATAAGTTAGCTATCATCACTGCTGAATTAATATTTTTCTTTAATTGCTGTTCAATTACAATTGTCCCAATTTTCCCCCCTATGCTCTTCACAGCCCCACTTAACCCCACTCCCGCAGTCAATCCCCATTTGGTTGTCCGTATCCATGGGTCCTTTATACTTGTTTCTTGACTAGACCCTTGCCTTTCTTTCCACACTTATCCCCCTCCCACTTCCCCTCTAGTCCCTGTCAGTGTGTTCCTTGTTTCCATGCCTTTGATTCTATTTTGCTCATTTATTTGTTTTGTTCATTAGGTTCTACTTACAGGTGACATCATATGGTATTTGTCTTTCACCACCTGGCTTGAATTACTCTTATGTAAAACCATTTCAATATTCTAGCTTTAATTTGAAATATACTGAACAAACAAAATTTGCTTTCTCTGCTTTTCTGTATTAGCAGCATTTACAAAATCTCATTGTCTAGCTAATGATATTAATTGTGGTATTTTGCTAAAAAGTACTATTTTATTGAAATATGTGACATCTCATTTAGATTTTGAATTGCCTTAAAAGGCCACCAAGTCATATATTTATATTCACTGATAACTAATATAGAACCTCAGTTTAACCTAGTTTATAAGGGATAAATTAATAGAAAATATATTAAGTATTAAATTTGTTATGAAAATGTTCAAAAAATTATTCTGGCTAATTATGAGAACTTAAATTATTTCAGTTATTTATCATTGTCATTATAGAATCATTTTATGTACAATGAGAATAACATAGACATTATTGCTTATTCATTTTTTTCTATCTGGGCTTAGCCTAAGATATCTAGAAGATCCTAATCTTTCTGTTATTGTTCCTGTTCACATATTTCAGAAAATCAAAACCTTCGGACATACAGAGGACTGAAAAGTACTTTCCATCATGCAAGCATGCTGAAAGTTTGAATTTAAAACTTAGCAAGAGATAATCTGACAATAACCACAAAGAGTATTTCTCAATAAAATGTTTTATTTTATTAACTACCTACTATTTTCCAGATACTGTTCTATGTCCTATAAGGTAATCATATGATTTTTGTGCAGATTTTCTTAGGTCTCCTGTAAAACACTTTGCCTTTTTTTGTGTTTTTCTTTAATGATGAAATTCTGCCAGATTCCTTTTATCTCGACTCTGTCTAGGTTTTTTACCTCCAAGTACAGTTCTTGATCTTGTGGATTCTTCAGTCTACCATTCAATCAACTCACAATGGCTGAAATCATAGATTAATATAATTTGAGTACCAGAGAAACTTCCTAATGATATGCATTTGGAAACCTGATTATTAGGTTTATAAGATTTAAGGACAATTGAGCAAGGCCCATGAGATCCAGCATTTTTCGATAGAATTAAAGATCATAAATTAACTAGAGGAGCTCTTAATTAATGATTTAATTATGTAATAAAAATTTATTTCTTGCATCTGTGTCTATTGGTAGAAGGAAATCACATCTTGTAAATCAAACACATGGTATTGGCAGGGTGCTTAACTTCGGAGATTTGCTGCATTTATGAGACACTTTCATGTGCAATTCTAATGTTTCATTTAAACAGACAAAAAGCATTGTGTACAATGGACATCTTTATATCTGTTTTGAAATAAAACCTCTTTAAATTCATTTTAAAATGTATAAGAAATAAAGGATATATATGCATGAGAAGATAAAATACTATTGCCCTGTTTTGTAAATTTTTATACATTCCTATCTAAATATAGATCTTTGCCCCCAAATGTAAAAGATAAAATTTAATTTAGTAGTTCCTACTAAAATATGCTTTCTCAATTAAATTTTCTCTGGCTTTATTAAGTCAGAAAGCATTCATCCATGTAATATGAAAAATAGAGACGTTTATTTAAGAAGATACAAGAAACATTGTACACAGGACAGTGATACCTCAGTCCCCTTCAAAGGCAGCACCTTGGGATCTCACATGGTTCTTAAAATCACCATCAGCTGCCCCATAGTATTTTCTGAATCTCATTGACAGTTTGAAATCCCTTCCCTTTCAAAGGTGATTTAGTTTTGGGAAAATCTAGAAGTCACAAAACACCAAATCTGGGCTAATTTACCTTGGTGATTTAATGTTTTACTCAAAAATCTTCCATGAGTTGTGAGGCATGAGTGGGTGCATTGTCATGATGAAGCTGCCAATCACCAGTGGCCCATAGCTGTGGCCTTCTGAATCATCTGAATAGTGTCTTCAGAGGAATGTTCAAGCTTAATGCAAAATATGACGCAGATTAATTGCTCTACCCACTCAGTCATTTTGAATGTGACATATATTTACAAAATAGGGCAATAGTATTAGATTTGAGTACACATGCTCACTCAATGACATCTACCACCACCCCCATTGACTAGTACAGTGATGTCATCATTGTTCATGTATGTGCATTCCAGTCTACTCCCCTTGGCTGCCAGGTTAAGTTGATGTCACGCAAACAATTATTATATTAACAATGGCTGGACTTTTTCTGGACAGACTTCATATATATCTAGTCAAATTTGCAAATTAGCCCTGGTACAGAGAAGAAATTACTTTTTAGCTTTAAAGTCTATAATTTTATTTTTATAACACAGTATCTGTATGTTGTATTTTCACCACCCCAAGTTGGAAAAAGTGAGTTAAAATAATTTTAAATACAAGAACCCCCATTATTGAAAATGCAATGAATGCATGTTATTCATTTAATTTTTACTAGATGATATTTTCTACCTAATTTTTATTGAGACCTAAAATTTATCCCAATGCTTAATATGTATACATATTAGAGACATTCTTTAAATCATTAAAGAATGATTACATTAAACTGGTTCTCCTAAAAATGTTTAATAATCATGGAAAACTGGTCTAACTACTAAAATGGACTGCAATTTCTTTTTAACAATTCCCCATTCTGACCCTTTTATCTGGGTTTATTTTATTTTTCACAGAATTAGCTGATTTTGTTTTCTCTCTTGACTCCAAAATGCCACAATATGTGCAATTTTCTAAGTTTAGACATTAGTGCTGTTTCTTTTTATATCTTTTTTTTTTTTTCAGGGACAATATTAGTTACAAGTCAGAGAAATCAGAATAACAATTAGAAGTAATAATGTCTTTGAAGTTACTTAGTGAATTCAGTTCTTCCCTTTCTGCTAGAAGATGCATTGGTGGCCTGAAATCCTGGGCATATAACAGTTCAGTGTGTTGCCTACATATTAGGGAGACATGTGTCTTTCAGGGGGAAAGGAAGTTGTGCTCAGTGTAAGAAACAAATAGCATTGCAGCACAAACTAAGAGGAAGAGATACTGAATGTCCAATCAACTTAACCCCTGGACTGTGTACTTTCAAAGTAGCCACTGGGGTTTATATTTATTCTGCAACTAGTCCATTGAGTTGCATTCCCATCCAGAGAATGATTGCCATAAAACTTTTATCTTATTACTGAGAAGTACACTAGAGCATATAGCTACAGAAGGAAGGTGTTTAGGTAGAACCTAGCTGTTCAGGTATGTGCTTCTGGAAAGCAGCCAAGAAGGCTGACTTCAGTGAAAGTTTCATTATTTATTTATGCTGAAAAGGGTAAACTTTATTCTTGAGAATTTTACAGTTATTTTATATGTTTCATTTTAATATTTCATTTTCTATGTCCTTCATTCAAGATGAATGTAGTGTATCTTATAAAAATCTGGATTTTTGTGCATTGAAGATAGAATTCTTAAAGTAATATCCAGTGTCCTGCTCCTCTTTTAGAGTGTGACATCACCTAAGCACAGAATGGTAAAATGAATTCAGTATTGTGACTACTGTAATTTTTATAGCTATATCTTCCAGCCTGTATTGATTATAGACACCATTACACTACTATTAAAGTAGTTGGTGCTAAACTGAGTCCCAGTTATTTCTGGCAATCCTAAATTTGCTCATTTTCTTTCTTTATTTAAAATTTTATTTTATTGTTTTTGTATTACATTCACCCCATTTCCCCCCCTCTGCTCTTCCCTTCCCCTCACTCCCCGTCCCCCTGCCACAATCAGTCCCACATGTCCATGTCCATGTGTCATCCATGCTAGTTCCTTAACTAGAAACAGCTTAGTGCCTTCTTTGCCTCTTTCTCCCTCTCCCACCTTCCTCTCCCTGCTGTGCATTGAAAGTCTGTTCCTTGTATTCATGTATCTGGTTCTGTTTTGCTTGTCTGTTTGTTTTGTTCATTAGTCTTCTGTATTGGGTAAGATCCTATGGTATTTGTCTTTCGCTAACTGGCTAATTTCACTAAGCATAATACTCCCCAGTTCCATCTATGTTGTTGCAAAAGTAGGAGTTTCTTCTTTCTTTCTGCTATGTAGTATTGTAGTAAATGTACCAAGGTTTTTTGATCCATTCATCCACTGATGGGCACTGGCACTTAGGTTGTTTCCAGCACTTGGCTATTGTAAACAGCACTACTATGAATATAGCAGTATATAGGTTCTTCTGAATTGGTGCTTCAGGGTTCTTGGCATATAATCCTATCAGTGGGATCACTGGGTCATAAGGCATTTCCATTTTCAGTTTTTTGAGAAAATTCCATACTGTTTTCCATAGCGGCTGCACCAGTCTGCATTCCCACCAACCGCGCACCAGGGTTCCCTTTTCTCCACATCCTTGCCAGCACCTGTTATTTGTTGCTTTGTCAATGATGGCCATTCTGACAGGTGTGAGGGGATATCTTATAGTGGTTTTAACTTGCATCTCTCTGATGGCTAGTGATGTTGAGCATTCTTTCATATGCCTTTGGGAGCTTTGCATGCCCTCCTCAGAGAAGTGTCTATTCAGGTCCTGTCTCATTTTTTAACTGGGCTGTCTCCCTGGTGTTGAGCCACATAAGTTCTTTATATATTTTGGCGATAAAACCCTTGCCTAAGATATCACTGGCAAATATTTTTTCCAAAATTTGCTCATTTTAAATATTTAATAATGCTTTATAGGTTTTCAGAAGGATAAAGATGAAAATATTTAATTTGAAGTTTTAAAATAATCATATTCAATGGATATTTAATTAGTGTATCTATAAGAAATCTAGCATCCAAGGTTGAATTTTATATAATTTCAGTCTATAACTTACAGATGGCAACTATATTATAATCTTATAGAAGACTAAGGTATTTTTCTTCAAATTATCAAGGCAATATAAAATATATAAATACAGTTTTAAAAAAGCAAAGATAGGTTTATAAACAGGATTGATTATACAAAAATGAAGATAATAATGAATTTCAATTTAGCAAAGACCAGATTAAAAGCTCTTCCCTATTGTGGTCTACAATTCTCACTTTCAATATAAACAAATCTCAGTCTAGCCATAGATTTAGAAGTTTGATTAGTCACCTTTTCCATTGACATTTTAATTTGACACAAAGCAGTAAATGTTCTGATTGAGGTAAAATTTGTATTTAAATGTTTACTAATCCTTTAAAACAAGGGTTTAATTAAAGTTTTACTAACCATAGCCAAGTAATATGAGGACCAAAATTATTTCATGCATTTACTTTCTCTTTAACTGCTTGCACATGCCTGACCTGCCATTCTACATTAAAGAGTTGAAAAAGATTTCCATAAAATCACACAGTAGAGTAGATATCTTGCAAAGAAAAAAAAACAACACCATTTTTTCTAAATAGGTTGTCCCCAGATACATTTTATATGTAGTACACTATATACAAAAGCCAAGCAAATCATCATTTTGTTAATAATGTGCAAAATAATGTGCAACAGAACCTTAACCTAATGGTGGTTAGAAAATCAAAATATACAGTTGAATTTACCTCAAAGAAGAGAGAAAAAAGAAAGCAATTAATGGTTAACAGGATATATTTTAGCCAAGTATGAATATGTGTTCTGAAATATAAACCTTCCCAAAGATTGAATGGCATAAGTTCATTACCAAATATTTAAAAGAGATCTTAAAAGTAAAAGAATCAGACTTTTCACTTCCAATGGAATACCACATACACACATACACACACACAAACACACACATAGAAGCAAACATAAACATATCATGGAAAAGATTAGTGGAAGAGCTGTAAACATTTTCTTGGTACAAATGTATTCTAGGTATTCTAACTGAGATACCTCAAAGACATTTGAATAAAGCATTTCTATGTCACAACAGGTATTCTCAACAGCCTTCAGTTATAGTGACTAAATAAGTTACTAAGACTTCTTGATGAATAAAGTATCCAAAATTCAATTATACCTAGTACTTTGTCTTCCTTATTATTTCTAAAATTTCTCAATCATATATAGTGTGTGATCTTTTATGAGATAGTCATCAAAGGAGAGGAAATAGCTTAACATGACTCAAGTATGGGGAATTTGGTGGCAATTACTGTTATATGAAGCTGTCAAATAGATTGTCATATTTCAAGGTCCTGAAATTATTGTAAAGAAATTGAAATTTAACATGAAGATGCTGGGAATTCTCATGCAGAGATTTTTTTATCAAGATAATGCCATTATTATGTGTGCTATAGAAAAGCAAATATAAGTAGAGCATAAAGCAAACAGAGTAGAAGAAGCCTGGATCAGAGGCTCTTGGTAGGAACTGAAGTAAGAGATAATGATATATAGTGGTGCCAATAATCGAGATTTATATGAGATGCATATTACATAATGGCACAGCACATATATTCACTGTATAAGGAGAAGTTTTATTTAACCCATGACCATCGATTATTCATTTATTTTCTCTGTCTCTTTCTTGGCACTCAGGAAGGAGACAAACAACTTATAAGGGAAACATCTACACATCAACTGAATTCAGAACGCTACGTGCACACTTTCAAAGATTTATCTAATTTCTCAGGAGTCATCAATGTCACCTATCGCTACTTAGCTTCCACTCCTTTACAAAGAAGACGTAAGTATTCTTACAATTCTAAATCAAGAATACTAAAATATTCTGTTAAAACATAATAATGATTTGCTTAATTTGTGCAGCAACAAAAATTTATAGGATTTACTAATATAACATATTTGGGGGAAATATTTCAATGTTTCCCCACAACTTACAATTACTCACTGTTCCATTCTGTTAATAAAAAAATCAAATGCCTGCTATATATGAACTTTTTGGCAGTTTGTTGTAGGATTATGTAGAGATTAGGAAAAATCAATATGTTTTAAAATTTAAGTTATTTTTTTTAATGATTTCCCTATTGATATATTTTCAAACTTGGTTTGGTTTTTATAACTTGCCACCAGCTTTGAATTAGTGAAAGCCATTGTATCTGCTTCCTAAGGTGCTATAATATATTCTCACACACTAGGTGTGAAATGAATTTTCTTGCAATTTTGGAGGCAGGAAGCCTGAAATCAAGGTGCTGGCAGTGCTGCACACTAGGAAGCTTCTAGGGTAGAACCTTTCTTTGCCTCCTCAAGCTTCTGATTGTTCTTGACATTCTTTGGGTTGTGGTAGCATAATCATGACCCCCTCCTTCATATTTATACATATGGCCTATTCCTTTTGACTCTCTCTGTCTCTCTGAATCCTATCCTCTTCTTATAAGGTCACTAGTCATTGAATTTAGTGACTACTCCAAATCCAATTCGGATTTATCACAAGCTCCTTAACCAATTACATCTGCAAAGCCTCTACTTCCAAATAAGGTCACACTTGGAAGTTTCAGGTAGACATGAATTGCTGGAGGAAACTTTTCAACCTACTATAGGCAGTTTGAATCCATAAAGTAACATAACTGCATTTTGTTGATTTCAACACACAACAGATTATAGAAAGTGTCATGACCTAATTCCTGTACCACTAAAAAAAAGTATTTATCAGTTTTAATGGTTAGATGTCTTCCATTATAACATACAACCTATTTTTTAAATATTTTCATACAAGAAAAATGAATTTTAGAATCAATGCAATACAGTGACATCATGAACTTCTTAATAGATTGTTTGAAGACCAAAAAAAATTGAGTGCGCTGTTAAGAAATGTTTATGCAAGTGGATTTGTGATCACCAAGTTGAAGAAATTGTAACTTAACCCAGGTTTCTTTAGGTCTTTCATTCATTCTATCATTTCAAATACCTACCACTGGTAAGCTTGTCTAATTAAGTAAGATGGCTATTATTATTTTTTTATCTACATCTATTACACCACCTTTATTTAACATTATTCATTTCTCTTTTTCCATGCTCAGTTTACTAATGTATATTATCACATATACCAAGTGGTTTACTAAAGAGGTAATGTGTAACTTAGAGTAAGGGCAGGACAGTTTGAATCTTGCCACCACACTACTTACTGCATATTGCACTTAGCGCAAGTTACCTAATCTCATTGTGATTTAGTTTCCTAGGGTCTAATGTTGTAATGATATGCACAAAGCTAGATCAAGACAGTTATGAATATTAAGATTCATATTACAAGTAAAATGTATAAACTTCTCTCTTTTTGTAGAAAGTATTCTATTAGTATTGCCATTATTAAGCATTAATTAATAGAGACTGGTGGTTTTAATGGTACAGATTAATATATTGGTTTTTAGAAGTCAGGTTTGTAAACCAGGAATTTAAATAAAATGTGTCAATTTCTACCTTTCTGACAACCTAGTAAGAAAGATTTTTCTTGGAAGGACTTTTTTTCAGTATTGCACAATTAACATTACATGTGTATCTGTATTAAAACAGTGATCTTGGTTAATATAAACATCTTCCTGTTTTACAAATTGTGGTTCTGAAATTGTATTCCATTTTCAGTCATAGTGAAAACAGTAACTTTAAAAAGTGAAAATATTTCCATAGAAAGACATTTAAAACTTCTCAGAGACAAGCTACCATTTCACCAGGTTTAATTTTATTTTCTGTTAGGTTGTAGTATCAGAATAAAAATTTCTCCAGATTAAAAAAAAAAATTTTTCTCCAGATAAAATTAATATAAAAAGCATTTCAAAATAAAAGAGTAATATTCATGTCTTAGAACAATGTACCATATATTTGAAGAATGCAGCTTTTTCAAAAGGAGCTTATAATACTGTTTACATTCTCATTAACCTACTAGATAAATTTCAAAATAAAATTTTGAAGTCCAATTATGTATTCTTCTGATATAAGATAATGACTATGATCAAATAAAAATAAAAAATATGATATGTTTTCTATGAAAACTTTTAAGGTAGATAAAAATGAGTTACTGTTAATTTTCTTTTTCATAATTTGAGACTAATGTGTCATCTTTGTGAAATTTCTCCTCCCTTGCATGTTCTTTTTAAATAGCATGGATATTATCTAAATATCAATCTTCTCTAATGAGTATATATGAGAATTTTAAGCTGAAGAACACTTTAAACTATATTTTTTATCTTATAAACAAATATTTGCAGCAATAAGACTCACATCATTGTGCTTAAGCTGCAATTTTTCCATAAAAATTATGTATAACTTACTATTATTTTTATGTTTAGCATGATATTTTAATCACAAAATGTTCTATGCATAATCATTGACTAGATTTAGTTAACAAAGTAGGAAGCCTGGGGGGGAAATTTTTTATTTCTTTTCTATGTTATTCAAAGCCTATTTTATATTTAATTTGTCACCCTTCTGACTCCTTTTACTCAGGGTTTCTTACAATTGGACTTTCATCAGTGAAACGAAAAAAAGGAAACTACTTACTAGAGACAATCAAGTCAATTTTTGAGCAATCCAGCTATGAAGAACTGAAGGAAATCTCAGTGGTGGTTCATCTAGCAGACTTTAATTCATCCTGGCGTGAGGTCATGGTTCAAGAGATTACACAGAAATTTGCCCACCATATTATTGCAGGAAGATTAATAGTGATACATGCCCCTGAGGAATATTATCCAATCCTGGATGGCCTTAAAAGAAATTACAATGATCCAGAAGATAGAGTCAGATTTCGTTCCAAGCAAAATGTAGATTATGCTTTTCTGCTTAATTTTTGTGCCAATACTTCAGACTATTATGTAATGCTTGAAGATGATGTTCGATGTTCAAGAAATTTCTTAACTGCCATCAAGAAAGTTATTACATCCCTAGAAGGAACTTACTGGGTAACTCTTGAGTTTTCGAAGCTTGGCTACATTGGAAAACTTTATCATTCACATGATCTCCCACGTTTGGCACACTTTCTATTAATGTTTTATCAAGAAATGCCTTGTGATTGGTTATTGACTCATTTTCGGGGTCTGTTGGCTCAGAAAAATGTTATTCGTTTTAAACCATCTCTCTTTCAGCATATGGGTTATTATTCGTCGTATAAAGGGACAGAGAATAAACTGAAGGATGATGATTTTGAAGAGGAGTCATTTGACATCCCTGATAATCCTCCTGCAAGACTATATACCAACATGAATGTTTTTGAAAATTATGAAGCAAGCAAGGCTTATAGTAGTGTTGATGAGTACTTTTGGGGAAAACCACCTTCAACAGGAGACATCTTTGTGATTGTATTTGAAAATCCCATTGTAATTGACAAAATTAAAGTGAGTACTGGAACAGAAGATCGGCAAAATGACATTTTACATCACGGAGCCCTAGATGTTGGGAAAAATGTTATACGTTTCACACAAAGTAGACAATGCGATACTTACATAAGACTAGGGGAATTCAAAAATGGAAACTTTGAAATGTCAGATGTGAATCAAAAGATTCCATTTGATATACAGTGTATAAGGATATGTGTCACCAAAACCCAAAAGGAATGGCTGATTATTAGGAGTATTAGCATTTGGACTTCTTAGCCAATTAAATCAATGTGTCCAGTCACTGAAACAGGCCTTCCTGTTTCCTCTTTGTTACCTTCCTCTTTTGCTATCTTTGTCCTATTGAAGTAAAGCAACAGATGGGACATTTTAAAAGAATGTTCATCCATCTTGGCAGTCATTTACTCATTTTCATTATAATTTTACTCTGATACACACTTGCATTTATTTCAAATTCTGAAGTTGAATATAAGTTCACAGTTAATACTACTTTTATTTATATTTTTAATGTTACGTTAGTTTCAAATTTTCAGCTGAGTGTAAAGAAGGTGGCATGAATAACTTAAAAAGTTTAGTGGATGGTGGTAAGTCTTAAAAATAGTTTCCAACTATATGCACTTCAATAACGGTTAATTTATTATGTCATCATATAGCACTTATTAAGCCTCTGTGTGAATTTGCAGTTGCTTAGAATGGCAAACTTATTATTTTTTTTGTAAACTGAGTTTTCCATAGACCTTATACATCTACACTGAATACCTCTTCATGGTGATGTCTTTATAACAGAATTGTGTGTAGGTGGGACTATAGAAAGAAAAAATAATCTTTCCCCTGATTATTTATATGAAAGAGAACGTTGGTTGTTGTACAAAAACACTTAACTGAGCACTTGTTGTTAACAAATTTACTGTGGGAAGCAGTTTTTTTCTAGTTTCCCTGTTGCAAAAAATGAATAGTTATGCCTAATATTTTCAGGGTACATCAGGTACCTGCATTTAATAGAAGAATTTAGAGAAGGTCTATAGTTACTTCATTCCTAAACATTTTCAGTATATACATAAAATTTTTGAAATTGATTTTATATGTTTTGTATTAAGAGTTGTGTGATTGGAATCATTGTAATTTACCATATAGTTTTGGGGACTTTAACAGGACATCTTATAAAGGAGCAAAGCAAGAATCAAAGAAACCAGTTGACTTCTCTACACTCAGAGCTAGTTCACAGCAAAGCCAGGGTGAGAGATCAACTGTTCAGACATCCAGACAATGTCCTTTTTCTTGATTACTCTTGACACAGGGTGTATTTTCTGTTCTCTGTTATGAGTCTGGGGCAATGTTATGCTATCTGGAAATAGTTGGTATAATTTTTTATAAATCCTATTAACATTCTGTGGGCTACTCCTAAAGTGTCCTCAATGGTGCTCTTGTGGTATATGAACACAATTGGTAAGCAAACTTAACTAAATTTTACTATAAGGAACTGGACAATTGTGACTACACTATTTGTCCATTAAAGAAATTCAGGATACTTCAATCCATCCTGAAAACATTGTTTATTTGTTTGTTTGTTTTTAAAAATATTCTGAGCTTGTCTCATCTTGTCTATTTTTGACAAACCATAATGATAAAGGGATTTATGATAAAAATATGTTCTGTGTGTGTTTATGGAGAGAATCAAATATATGTTTATATAGATGGATATGTGTGTATATACTATATATGTGTGTGTGCATGTGAAGATCAGACTTGTGATACTGAGAAGGAAAGAGAAATTCTTCTTGTTCTTCCTTTCATCCTCAAACAAAATCCTTATGACTCACTGGAATGCTACAATACTAAAAAAAGATTGGGAATTATTTTACTCATTCTATCCAAATTGATTAAAGTAAAAACTCAGATAAAATATTGTAAAACTTTTTTCTATGCTACAATAGTTCTTGTGTATTTTTTGTACCCAGTTGCTGTAGTGTTAAGAGAAAATATGAAATTATAATTATTAACATGTTGTAGCATGTCTAAGTCTTAATGTCATAGGAAAGATGAACACTGCCACTAAATTATTATCTTTACATTGATTTCAAGAATACTTGCCACATACTTAGAGATATTGTTTCCTTAGCTTTTCTCATTCCCTTTATCAGCTGACTGCCTATCTAGTTGTATAGCATTCTATATATATCACAGACATTTCAAAGAATACGTTTTTTCTGCACTTTCAATGGCAAAAAATATACAACATATAATATCAAGATCTAGGCAGACTCCATGAAGTGTGTTGTAAACTTTTACATATTCTTCTGAGAATGATTCCCAAGACCAACCATTGACACTTTTATAAAATGCTTTGAGAAAGATTGCTAAGGTTAACGGTAAAATTGGCTGCTTGCTAGAAAAATATAAATGCAAATGTAAGACAAAGAGGTCATATTCAATCTCAAATTTGATCCTTTTGTTACTGAAATCAGGTTTAAATCATCTGGCAGGTAACCTAAAATGTCTCTGTTTTCTTTGTAGATTGACTGTGGGTCAACTGTGTCAGGAAAAGACTTCGACAAAGAAAAGCTTTTCCATTAAGGGTCAGGGAGGCAAATAACCTTTCTTTTTCAAAAGAAAATCTGACCCACCATTTTTTATATAGTTTAATCATGTATTTCCTATGTGTAAAAATTTTGAATGAGGCCCCAGTAATCATATCTCAGAAGTATAGAGCAAAAAGACAGTTATTAGGTTTAATTATATTCAATCTATTATTAAGTGAGCATTGTGTGATCTCTCTTTTGCAATAATCTTTTCAAAAAGCATACATTATCTTTTGTTCTAAATATCCATTGAAAAGGAATGGAATGTGACATGAATAGTTATTTAATTGCTATGAAAATAAGATGCTCGAGGGTTTCAAGCACAAAATATGGTATGTATACTTTAAGCAATGTCTTGATTTGAATATTTTACATTGACTAAAAAGCTTACTTACATTTAAATTCTTCTCCTTAAGGGGGCCATTTCAGCGTTTATGACCATCAAAGAAAAACATCTTATAAAAGCACAATAAAAATTTGGAAATGTACATTCTTGGGAAATACACATTTTATCAGCAAAACAGGTATGGATATAAAAAGTGTTAATGCAAGCACTTTTTCATTCTCATTGAAAAACTATAACCTTGTGCAATTTATAAAGTAGATATTTTCTAGGTATAAAAATATAATTTAGAAATTAATGTGTCATTTAAAATCATTTCACATATATAGCCACACTTGCAAGACTAGGATATTTCATTTCTTAGTGAGCAAGCATTCTTTGTGAATTTTTATAAAGCTCTCATTGAAATACTGAATTGTATGTAAATGAAACCAAGCATATCAATCAATATTTTCCAGTGTGTCAACATGATTTTTAGAGCATGGCACCCAGCATTCACATTGAAAATGCTACTCAATGTTCTCTAGCAATGGAAAACTGTTTAATTCTCTTTTCTTATCAATGTATCCATTAATACAGTTTAGAATTACACTTATTTTTATTCCCATACTACTGACTAATAGAGCTTAGAACCAAACTTTATAATATTAGTTACATTGCCTATACATAAAAGATGATTTTCCTTTTTATATGTTTGATTTTTCAAGGTTTATTTTCATACTTAATGTTAATTTCAAGAGAAACTCACCTTACTTTTTCCTACCCATGGTTCCCATGTTCCAGTTCTTGATTCTGTCATTCAAGACAGAATCCCTATGTCTTGAAGCTATGTCACTCAAGACATAGCATCCCAGTTTATGTTAAAACAAACTTGATATTGTATACCCATTTGTCTTCATAGGAGGCAAAATGGAAGAATCATGCAGACATGAATTTGAAATCCAATTTTGCAATTACTAGACTCCAGATAGGAAGAAAATTATTTAGTCACTTTGAAATTCAGTTCCCTCATCTGTAAAGTTGGAATAATTTTACCATGTGTAGGCTGTTACAGCTTGAGATGAAATAACAAATGAAAGGAACAAATATCATGTATGTAAAAAGATATTGCCCTTCAAAACACAAGAATGCCTCTGTCCTAATCAATAAAGATCATAAACTTTACTACCCATTAGAAATGTCACCCAACCAACCTTTTTATGTTTGTTCAAAAGAGTGTCTCTGTAGAATGCCTTCCTAAACTAAAATATATCCCTCTCATTGTATAACTTCTAGACATCTTTTCCAAAATTTGTCATTAATGTTCCAATTATAAATATTAATGATGTTTAAGAAGAAATCTAAATTTATTTTTTACAAATAAAGAAAAAGATAGAATTTTTATAATTTCTAAAATTTTTCTCAGAATCTATATTAAGCCCACAGAACAGATTTATTTTATTTTGTGGAAAATGTCAGCTTCCTATTCTCTGCTCTTTCCTGTTATTGGCAAAATTATCATTGCACTAACTTATAAATTACCTGAGCCATGATTTCAAATTAGAAAACAAGCATTTATTTTGTTGTCTGCCTTGAGTTTCAATGTTTAGATTTCTACTGCCTTGAATTTTGTCTCTGTTTATTTTGGAATTATTCTTGTTAGAAGGATAAAATTCGTAACAATGTCATTTGACTAGTTCTCTTTGTTTTTTGTTTCCTTTTCATTATTTTTATTTACATGACACAAAAGAAACATTTCTTTTGTATGCTCTAAATTCACTTCATCATTGCATATGTGTGTGCTTATCTATGTATGTATAGAGTCCTTGTTTTGTCTCTCTCTATATAGGTATATAGATAAGGATATGGATATAGATATAGATATAAGATATATAGATATTGCCCTTCAAAACACTACCAGAGGCCTCTATCTTGATCAATATATATGTATGTATAAATGGTTTGCCCATAAAGTATCCAGCCATGTATTATGAAATATAGAAACATTCATTGAAAATGATACAAGATACAAGAAAAATTGCATATAGAACAATGGCACTTCAACTCGCTTCAAAGTAGGCACTTTAAGACCTCACACAGTTCTTCCAATCACCATCAGCTGCCCCATTGTAGTCTCCTGAATCTCATTGATTTTTTAAATCTCTTTCCTTTCAAAGGTAATTTTAGTTTGGGGAAAAGCAAGAAGTCATGGAGCACCAAATCTGGGCTGTACTAGGGCTATGTCACCTTGGTGATTTGATACTTCACCAAAAGCTCTACACAAGATGTAATACATGAGTGGGCACCTTGTTGTGATGAAGCTGCCAATCACCAGTTGCCCATAGCTGCAGCTTTCTGAACCATCTGAATAGTTTTTGCAGAAGGATGTTCAAGCTTAACACAAAATTTGATGCAGATTTGTCAATCTGCTTGTTTAGTTATTTTGAATGCAACAGCCACATAGTACACATGTTCACACAATGGCTTTTAAAGCCCCCACTGACAAGTACAGTGAAGTTGTCATTGTTCACACATGCACATTTCAGCCCCTCTCCTTGACTGCCAGGTTACATCAATATTAGGCAAACCATTCTTGCTATGTTAACAATGATTGGAGTTTTTCTAGTCAGACCTTCTATATGTGTATTAATGTATGAGAGAGAGAGAGACAGAGAGCTTCCATAGAATTATTATTTTTTCATCTTCCACACATCAATTTGTTCTTGGCTTTAGCTTTCCAAATACACTGTCTTCTTGGTTGTGTCCCTCTCTAGCCTGGCTTTTGGTTAAATTTCGTTACCCAAATATGTGACATCCTCTGAAAGCTATATCTCATTAGATATTTTCTTTGTGACATTTAAGATTCTTTAAACCCTTTAAAAGCTTATATGTTCTTAAGATTTCATCTCTCTGAAAAAGGAACTTTACCTTTTAGAATTTTAGGGTTTTATTTATTTTACTTGACTCCTTAACATCTGAAGGTTAAACTATGAGTTACAATACATTATTTTCCTGTAAATATATTAAGATAACAAACTCACACTTCCCTAAAATGATAGTTCTTCAACTTCATCACTCTGCTTATGTTTATTCTGATTTAAATCCAGAGTAGAACTCACTCCATTAGTCCTAATATCTTCTGAGATGTTTTAATGTTCTATTTTGAATACTGAAATTGAAATGTAGATTTGAAACTATTTTTAAATGTATTTGAACATTTATTCTGAAAAATATTCATAATCAAGACTAAAGTAATTTTTTAATTTGAACTATTTCTTCAGCTTCTGACTTTATCTAAATATTCTCTTCAAAGTTTATCCAAAAGCTAAATTCATTTTGAGAGAAAATATATAAATTTTATGTGCTCATAGAAAATACTATCACATTAAGAATATAATATGTTCAAATTTCATGTCTTAGAGGAGGAAAAGGAATATCCTAAATAGCCATCTTTTAAAAATAGATGAGTCAAAGGTACAGTAACAAAATTCTCAATATTTTGTCTTAAATTCATATTTTCATGAGGCATATACTTATTCAACTTAATATGCAGGATAATATCACCTTCTTTAATGGTTGCTTAAAGGTGAGGAATGATAGTAAGTAAACACAAAATTCAGAAATAGTCTATACTTTAAATATATTAGATATGACTATAGCTTAAATCACAATAGCCAACATAATGTAAAATCATTTTGCCTAGGTGCAAATAAATACAATTTTATGCAATGTATAAAAGTAATTAAAATCAATGTATAAATAAAACAGTGAAGGATGTATATGTTTATAAATAAAGCAGTGAAGGAAGTATATGTTTTCCCATATACTCATAATGGAAACCTAACTATTGAAAAAATATTTTAAATAATTGATGGTTAAAAGTCTGGAAGAGAGGTAGGCAATTTGTCTTCTACCTCCTCCCCCACTTGACCATAGGCCACCAAAGAAATAAAGTACCTACAGCTCTTAATGAAAATATATACAGTCTCATTTTAACCTTCAAGGTTTTAAACTCTTTCAAACAAGACATTTAAAAAGACTTTAGCCCTGGCTGGTAGCACAGTGGATAAGGTGCCGGCCTGCGAACCCAAAGGTCGCAGTTTCGATTCCCCAGTCAGGGCACATAACCAGGTTGCAAACCAGGTCTCCAGTCAGGTCTGTGGCTGGAAGCAGGTGAAACACAACCATACATTGATGTCTCTCTCCCTCTCTGCCTCTCTCCCTTCCCCTCCTTCTAAAAATAATGAAATAAAATCTTAAAAAAAAAAAAAAAAAGACTTTATTATAATTCATCTGAGGCAGTTTTATTACTGAATAATTTATCAGTTTATCTGTAATTTGTCCCAGCTATTTGAAAAACACTAGAAATATTACATATATTCATTTCTCTATGAAATACCTCACTTTTGTTTAACTGACATCTTATATTCCCATCATTGTAGTTCCCTCCTACTTTTAAATATATTTTTTCACACTTAAACACTGTTATTCTACATCATTTACTTTATCAGTAAGTGAAAGTACACTTTCAAAAAGTTAAAATAATGATCTCAATGCTTTTACCACTGTCTATCTTTTAAAGTAACCTGGTTTTGACTCTAGGTTACATCTACATATAATCAAACAGTTGAGTGTTATTGCTCATCATTGGACATATGATAAGGTGGTAATAATAATGGGCATAAGTTTTCACTACTAAATAAACTCAATAACTTAAACTACATCTTACACTTTAACAATTAGTACTTTTGAAAGTATTAAGGGCTTACACCTTTTAATTCTTTAATTATAATTATCAAATAATAATTATATTATTATTAAAGGAATAAATACAAGAGTAATAATTTTTTAGAAAGTCATGTTCTTGATATATAAATTAGCCTTTGACAGTTATTTGTTTTCTTGTTTTTATGAAAGCAAATTTATCTCAAAGATAAATTTTATTTTATTTCATTTTTTTATTTAATTTTATTGTTGTTGTATTACATCCATCCCCTTTTTGCTCCCCTCTGTCCCCCTCCCC
>PVIW01008434.1:0-61281 GCA_004026585.1 Noctilio leporinus
TTTTCAGAAAAAGGGGAAGAGAGAGAGGCAGAGAGGGAGAGAGACATCAATGTATGGTTGCATTTCACCTGCCTCCAGCCACAGACCTGACTGGAGACCTGGTTTGCAACCTTGTTATGTGCCCTGGCTGGGGAATCGAACCTGCGACTTTTGGGTTCGCAGGCCGGCGCCTTACCCACTGTCCTACCAGCCAGGGCCTAGGGTCCTTAATAAATTATTAATGTGATAGAGTTGTCAGCTTCTTCCTCTGGCCTCTGGGCCCTAGGAAATCTTCCCATTAATCTGTACATGTGCACGTGTGCATGGGTACCATCTCCCAGGCCTGGAGTGGCTGCTGGCCAGCAGTGGTGGCTTGAACCTTTGTCTCTACGGCAGTTGGGCACCTATCAGACCACAAGGACTTCCCATGCTTGGGCAGCCAAAGCCCAGGGCTCGGTAATGATCATCAGGACCTGCCTCTTGGGTAGCATAGTCCCCATTTGGTACCTGGGCTTATCCTGGGAAGAAAATTAGCCACTGGAAGGCAAGTATGCCATTCTTTATTACAGATGGGGTGGGAGGTAAATTTTGAACTTTGAGTAGGAAAAGTCATGTGACCTCATTTTATCCCTTAAGCCATCAATTTTCAGCCAGTGTGGTGTGGCATGCTGGTGTGATGTGAGAATTTTTTGAACAGACAATACCTGACTATTTAGTCAGGGGCACAGACCTCTTTTCCCTCAGATTGTCAAATTAAAAAATGACAATACAATTCCCCAGCCAGGGCACATAACCAGGTTGCAAACCAAGTCTCCAGCCAGGTCTGTAGCTGGAGGCAGGTGAAGGGCAACCATACATTGATGTCTCTTTCCCTCTCTGCCTCTCTACCTTCCCCTCTCCCTAAAAATAATAAATAAAATCTTTAAATAAATTTTAAAAAAGTGACAATAGCCAACACAACAGCCATCTGGTAT
Source organism: Noctilio leporinus (assembly GCA_004026585.1). NCBI lineage: Eukaryota > Metazoa > Chordata > Mammalia > Chiroptera > Noctilionidae > Noctilio > Noctilio leporinus. Next base: position 954 of record PVIW01008434.1, read on the forward strand.
GAATGACTCAAAAATTGTACCAATTTTTTCTTTGCCAGATCAGCAAAACATTATTTATTTATTTATTTTGTATGCTGCAGAATTTTAATAATTAGTTTATGTGTGCCATGAGATGAAAAAGGTTGAAAATCACTGCCTCAAACAGATAATGTGGGACAAATTTGTTGCTTAAAAAAAAGAGGAGCAGACTGATGATGAGGAGGAGGCAGAAAAAGAGAACACACAGGGTCTGTTGTGGGTGTCATTAAATGAACACTGCTGTGTTCGGGCAGCAGCAGATAGTGTCCATTTCCAATTGTTCCTCTTGCCCAGCACAGCCTACTAGCTAACATGCAGTGTCTAAAAAATCTCTTCCGGCTTCTGCCCAGGCCTCAGGGTCATATAGGCCTTCTGGGTCTTCACCAGCTTGGGAAATCACCTGGCTTCCAGGACCCTCAGGTTTCTCTACTGGGGAGAGGTAGTAATATGGTCTCTTTCTGGGGAGGGTGTGGGGACTGAAGGAGTAGTTCCTTTATGGGTCAGCATAGGGCCTGGGACATGCTAGGTACCAAGGAAAACTAACAGTTCTAGTTGGTTGGAAAGCCTTGCCTTATGCCTCACACACATCTCCCTTAATAATTATTGCCTCTATTTCATTAATTTCACATCCGTTCATATGTTATCTCCCAAAAGACCATTGGGGTTGAGTAGGGCTGCCTGATTCAGTTAAATATAAGTTTCAGATATACAATGAATTACTTTTTTAGTGTAATATATCCCGAAGTACATATGCTATTGGGACAAACTTAATCTAAATCATAATTTGTTGTATATCCGAAATTCACTTTTAACTGGGCACTGTTGTATCTGGCAAACCTAGTTTTGAGGAGTGGCAGGATGGCACTCCTCAATGCCCCAGGGCATTTCCCATAGGTATTTGGTACATAACTGAGTGATGGAAACTTCTACTTTGCACATGGGCTGGGATGGTCTTGGTCTTGGTTTTGGCTTTGTGATGGAAAAACAAATCCCAGAAAAATGTCAGAATCAGTAAGTTAATGAAGAGCCTTTTAAAAATTACATATAAAAATTACATATATAGTCTGATATCAACAATTTAAAGGTATGCATAAAAACAATGAAAGGAATACATCCAAACACATTTGGATAATTATGGATTGTTGCAATGTATCCCAAATGCCATCAGTCTTAGCATTTCATGCAAGGGAATGAAGCCATGTTAACAAGTACAATCAAAGGTCTGCTTTTTACTGTCACCCTTGGCAATGATCTGCCCCAGGTGCTTCTGATAGTTCCCAGAGCAATGTTTTCCTAGATGCCCTGGTGCTCTGAAACCAGTCTGCAAGCTCTAGTTGCCCCACAATGCACCTCCATTTCCAATCCCCCCTCACTCGTGTCTGCCATCACAGCTACTTGGGGAGCCAGTGTCATCACCAAGGCTGATCTCTCTGGCAATTGCTAACAAGGCCAAAGTCAGTGATACTCAGGGGATGGAGAAGGCTGGCTCTGTGCAGAGGTGGGGCAGTGCTCCCTCTCAACACCCTTGCTCCCTTTGGCCTTCGGGTGCCACCCCTCCAAAAGACTCTTAGCCTTGCATCACAGAGGCTCATGCCATGCTCGTGGAAGTCTTTGTGCCAGTGTGAAATCTCACACCAAGAAGCTTTAAACATTGCTACCATAGTAATGACATTTTATTTTTAAGAAGAAAAATTATAACTTAAAATGTATATATCATCTACATTTCAATTTTTTTTTCTCTTGGAAATTTATTCCAAAAATGACTAGAACATTAATAGACACTAAGGACCACAGTGACCTACGGGAAGCAAATAATAGGAGCTGGTCTACTGATTTTTATTCTAGAATCAGGTATGGGTTGAGAGCTTTGGCCCGAAGATTCTTCATCTCTTCCAGCACCTTTTCTCCAGACTTCTCCATTGGTTGTGCTTGGTCTCTTACCTCTCTTAGTACAAATAATAAAAGGATACATGTGAGTACTTCATAAAATACTTGAGTCACCCACCAACACCCTCAGTGAAGATTTTAAGAGTTGTTATATATATAATATAGTTGTGATTTAGTTACCAGCGAAAACACTTGGCTAAGTGATTCAAACCTGGCTTCCAATCTCAGCTGCACCAGTTTCTTAGCATGGCCAAAGTACCCACACTTTCAGTCTCCCTTTCCAGATGTAGAAATGGTGGTAATTCTCATTTCCCAGTACTATTGAGAAGGTGAAATGAGAAATTCTTCATAGATACCCTAGCATCGTATCTTCTAAATGCTCAGTTGGCTATAGTTGATCCTTCATGGTTGTGAATAAAGTAGACACACAATATCTCAGAATTTGGTGAAGGCCCCAGGAAGGTGAGAACAAAGAGGGAGGGTTAAGCATCTGGATGAGCAATGGTTCAGTGGAGCCCAGACCTTTGCTGGGTGTGGCAGGGGGTGCTGGGCAGAACTTTCTCAATATATGGGAGGAAATGATGAATGCATTTGGTTCAAAGGACAGACGTCTAAAGATGGTGAGCTTGTCCATATGATCTGCCTAGACAGAGGAATACATTATAAAATCAAGTGATTCTGACCCTGGCTGGTGTGGCTCAGTTGGTTGGAGCATTGTCCTATGGACTAAAAGGTCACAAGTTCAGTTCCTGGTCAGGTCACATGCCCAGATTATGGGTTGCAGACCCAGGTGGGCTGCCTACAAGAAGGCAACCAATAGATGTTTCTCTCTAACATCAATATCTCTCTCTTCCTTTCAAAACAATAACAATAAATGTCCTCGGATGAAGATAAAAATGTTCATTTAAAAAAAAGGTAGTGATTATGAAATGTTTTTTAAAGAGGGTGAAATGCAATGTTCTACAAATGCTTGGTAGTTTTGAAAAAGCAGAAATATCTGAATATGGGGAATGAAAATGTTCCCTAATACATGTAAAAATATGAATAATAAAATGGTAAAAAATACATACCTATCAACAGTTGAATTTAAAAAACAAAATAAACTAATAAGCAGAACAGAAATAGAGTCATAGATACAGAGAACATTTTGACAGTTGCCAGATGGGAGAAGTTGGGTGAAAAAGGAAGTGGGATTACAGAACAGTCACAGGGATGTAAAGTACAGCAAAAGGAATACAGTCAATAATGTTCTGATAACTATGTATGGTATCAGAAGGGGATGAGATTTATTGTGATGAATAGTTAATAATTTATATAATATCTAATCACTGGAGTGTATACCTGAAACATATAATATTCTATGTTAACTGTAATTAAAACCTAAAAATGATTAAATGGCAAAAAATAAATAAGTTGGCACCATTTTATGAAATCAACCAAAAATATACAGGTCATGACTCCCTTTAAAGACACTAATGATTGAATGATATTGGGAAAATCTAAGGAGTGTTGAATGATTTCAGCAACTATAGTCTCACAGTTTCTTGAATGTTTTACATGATGCCCTTTGTGGGTCTTGAGAGCTGAGATCACCACCAGCATAGCAAAGAACCTTTGGGGTTAATCTCAGCCATCAAGGAAGAGCAGATGGTTCTTTGCATCCATAAAAATATTATTTGCCTGAAACCAAATAAATAGCAGTCTTCATGGAGAAATTAAATGCCACTGTGTATTCCTTTTGTTCTGTCCCTGTCTGCCCAAGCTCTGGTTATGTGCCTGCTTGACAGTGAGGACTCTTGTCAGCTTCTGGCTGAGGTTGAGGGGATGAGGAAAGGGAACAAGTAAGGACACAGAAGGCAAAACTGAGCCTCAGATGATAATACTTGATAGGAGCTGAAGAGAATTTTCGAACCAAAACAACTTTTGAAGGTTGTCTATGGAATAACAATTTGTTGGAATAGTAGTCAGCTAATAAAAGGATAATTATGTTGATAATTTTGACACATGAAAAAAGTACATAAAATAATTTAAGCAGCAAAATGTGTGAATTCAAAATGTATGGTTATGTTTACTAAAATGTGTGAACTATTATGTATTTTGAGAAAATTGGAAACTAATTTGATATGTAAAAATGTTTAGAATTTATTGTGAGTTTATTTTGTTTGGTAAAGTAGCTGAAACGTATTTTAAAAGGATAAAAGATAAACCACTTTGGGTAGCTATATAAAGTAATAATTTATATTCCATTGAATAATAACTTGATGATCCAGTGGCATTCAACATTAGCTCCATCGGATGAAAAACCACGTTAAAGAGCAAGTGAGCTGAGAGGCATCAGATAGCACCTCACTCATTGGACGAGCCTTTCTACTATGTCCAGGGTAATTTTTGAAGTAGAAAAGAGTTTTTATTTATGACTCCTAGTCAGCTGTTTGAAACCTGAAATTAAATGCAATGCAAAGGGCATGTATTTGTTGAGGTGTAAGAGGTTCTGTGTGCTATGTAGTATGACATGATATTTTATTGTTAATTAACAATCGAGCAGATGTTTTCTGAAATTCTATTTACAATTTTTATTTCATAAATTTTCTTTTACCAGATGTTGCCATGCTATTTTCTGAGCAGCGCTGGTTGCTGGAGGCCTCTGAAGAAATCACAGACACACCAGAGGGGACCCAGACTCCTCTAAGACACATGGCATTCCTTTTAAAAAGGCAGGGGCCCCCCAAAATACCCCAAACAAAGTTAGAAGACAAACAGAAATTTCTAATACATATAAGGGTAATTATCCTTAATAGATGAGGGACTCTTACAATAACTAAGAAAAATGTAAAGATTTCCTATAAAATAGGCAAAAGAGGCCCCTCTTAAAGAAGAAAACTAGTTGATAAGCCTAGGAAAATTTTAATATCACTTGAAAACAATAAAGTTAACATTAAAACAAAAAGATGGACATTTAAAAATCTATCATATTGATGAAGAAGGAAAAAAATAATAGTATTTTGTTCAGGGCATTTGAATATGGGCAGTCCTGATCTCTGTTGAAAGGATGTATATTTATGCACTTTCTGCGTGGCATTTACACAATATATAGGAAAACTGTAATGCACATGATCTAGCATTTACATTTCTAGGAACGTATCCTAAGGAAACAGCCTGATAACTTTGCAAATAATTATGGCATAAGGATGTTTATTGACGCACTACTGGTAATAGCAAAACATTGAATTTACATGATCATCAGAATAGAGTTGGTTAACTAAATTATGGTACATCTACTGGTGAAATATAATGATGTATATCTGTGTTTATAAATATAAACTAAAAGTGTAAAGACAAAATAATATTAATAAAATGATTGAATTTTGTTAAAATATATATGAGGTCTGTCTGGCAAAAGTCCAGCCATTGTTAATATAATGAGAACAGTTTGCACGACATTGATATAACCTGGCAGCCAAGGAGAGTGGACTGGAGTGCTCATATGTGAACAATAATGACTTAATTGTACTAGTCAGTGGGGGTGGTGGAGGATGCCATTGCATGTGCGTGTGTCCTGTGTGGCTGTTGAATTCAAAATGACTGAGCAAGTAGAGCAACAATTCTGCATCAAATTTTGAATTGAACATTCCTCTGCAGAAACTATTCAGATGATTCAGAAGGCCACACCTATGAGAAATTGGTGATTGGCAGCTTCATCACAACGAAGTTTGCCTGCTCATACAATATGTCTCATGCAGAGTTTTTTTTAGAAACATCAAATCACCCCAGTGACTCAGTCCCTTTGCAGCCCAGATTTGGTACTCTGTGACTTCGGGCTTTTATGAAAACTAAAATCATCTTTGAAAGGTAAAGGACTTCAGACCACCTATGGAATTCAGGAAAATACAATGGAACAGCTGATGGTGATTGGGAGAGCTGAGGTGCCAAGGTGCCACCTTTGGAGGGAGCTGAAGTGTCATTGTCCTATGTACAATGTTTCTTGTATCTTGTATCTTCTTCAATAAAAATGTCTCGATCTTTCATGGTACATGGTTGGATACTTTATGGACAGACCAACTATTTAAATAAATAAACATTTGGAGGACCATATATCGAAATGTACAATTAATGCCTCTGGGTGGTAGGACTACTGTTTTCATTTTATTCTTTATGTTTTTCTGTATTTTGATTTTTAATAAAAAACCATTTTTTAACATTAAAAGAATTTTTAAAAGTATACCTGGAATTTCAAACTTATAAACCATCTGAACTATTTGTGGTTATTTCTGTTATATAAGTATTAATCAAAAGCAGTTTCTTTAAGGATGATGCTGATGTTTGCTTAGCTAGTTGACCCCTAATGTAGAGGCAAAGGGAGAACTTAACATCTGCTAAGCATCTAGTTCACATCAAGCAACTGGCTAGTTGTCTTCACATTTGTGTTTCATTTAATCCTCATAACCACCTGTGAAAGAGAGTTTATTTTCTGCATGTTATAAATGTGGAAACTGAGACCTAGCTGCTAAAGATAAGTAACCTGCCTGGGAGATTTAACATGTAATAAATGGTGGAGTTGGGATTTAGCCATCGGTCTCATTTGGCTCCAGTGCCTGGGTTCCTCATACCAAATGAAACTCATTCAACTATCAATAAGAAACCAACACATCTCTGAAGTTAAGTGATAAACAACTGGAAAAATCGGGTTCACTTTTTAAAGGCTTACTTGCCAGCAACATCTAAGGGAATGCAGTTCTGCCTGAAATAAAACACACATGCAAATATCAAAAGCCCAAGAAGCCTCTCTCTTGAAACCTGAAATATTTATATTCAAACAATGTGACAGTTCTGTGCTTTGTATCAGACAAATTTTATCCAAAGCATAAAGCAACCACTTACTTCTCCTTTTTGGTGTCCTTGCAGTCTACCATAGGGAATTCCATTTCAATCATTTCTGGAGTCAACATTATTTCTATATTCTGTTCACAGAGCTCACTAAAAAGGAGTAAGATGTATAATTGGAATAGTTTTTTGTTCCCAAAATAAAATAGAGAAATATTGTGATCATTTAAAAGTTATGCAATTCTTGGGGCCTTCAACGTTAGTTCTAACTGCTTGTGTTGAGCCTGTGTTAAGAGAAGCATAAGGCTGAGAAACTGCTTTCCACCAACAGATAACAGTAGGAGTAATTATTTATAACCAGAGAATAAAAAGCAATTTAAAAAAATGTTATAGAATTTATATTCTTTCCAAGTACATATGGAACATTTATCAACATTGACCATTGTTGGGGCCCACCTGGGAAAACATAGAAACTTGGAGTTCCGCATGGACCAGGCTAAACCTGTAAGTCCCAACTGGAAGATCAAGAATGTTGGATACATGCATGTTTCCATGTTATAGCCATGGGGGAGGAGGACTAAGCCATGGGAGAATACTTTAGTTACTATGAAGCCCTGGCCTATTCTCTCACCCTGCCTAATCCTTTGTTGTATCAACTGCTGAAGTTTTAAAAATTTGAACGCACATCCTGACCTGAGTGAGATCTCCCCACCCCCTCACTTATTTTTCCATTCTCCTGTAATTAGCATTATTTAGCATTGATTGAGAAGCTACATGCTTTCAAGTTGACCCCTTTCAATAAAAGATCTTGGGGAACAAAGAATTGGGCCTATGGCCTTGAGCCACTGGCCAGATCTTCCCCTTACACAGAGCTGTTTGGGACGGTTTTATTTCATCTGGGCACCAGGGGGTCTCTGCAGGCAGGGGTCCCCCACAAACCATATCCTGGACTATAAACAAAGACTGATTTCAAGAGTACATTTTCTTGCCACAGTGGAACTGGAATAAAAATGTAATTTAAAAAAATCCACAACTGTTTGAAAAATCAAGCACTATGTTTCTAAATAATCTACAGGTAAAAGAAAAAATCAAAAGGATCGAGGTTATTTTTATCTTGTGGTTTGTTGTGTCCCCTGGATCGGGATAGCTTTTTCAGCTAAGTGTTTGCAGGTCACACAGTCTCTTGTATAACTAACTACTCAACTCTGCTGTTGTGTCATGAAAGGAATCACATGAAATACGTAAATAAATGGATGTGGTTGTATTACAGTAAGACTTTATTTGCAAAAACAAGTGGCAGGCCAGATTTGGCCATGGGCCATAGTTTGCTGAGCTCTCAGCTAGAGCTTTGCAGTTTGATGGTTAGAATTGGATCATTGCACATATCAGCTGGAGTGGAGTAAGGAAAAGTGTGAATTCTCACTTCTTTAAAGGCCCTGACCTCAGAAGTAGAATAGTTCACAGTCTACTCACATTCCTTTGGCGAGGACTTAGACAAACAGATAACTTAACTGCAAGGGAGGTTGGAAATATAGCCCCTAATAACAACTTTATTACTTTAGAAGAAGAGGAGAATGGATTTTTGGATAGCAGCAGCCTCTACCACATTTGGTTAGAGAAATTCTTCTAAGGTCAACAAAGGCAACGAAGGCCTCAAAGTTTGGAATGACAAACAGGAGCTGTATTCAGCAGTGATACGTAAGTAGAAGTGAGCCTAGCAAGTTTCCGAGAAAATGGCACAAGTTGTTCCAATCCCATATTAAAAGCTAACAATTACTAAGTGGCTGTTATATGTGAATCACTATGCAGGTGGCTTTGCCAACAGATCTTCCCATTGATAATTTCCTTATCTCTAAGGTGGGGATGATAACAAGACCTCCCCTGGGGACTAGATGGGACTGCTTGTGAAGCACGGTGCCTGATCCACACTGAGTGCTCAGCCAATGTGTTACTATAATTGCCATCCTAATCATTGGCATCATCATCTCCTTTAACTCTAACGACTCCCTATGAAGTAGGCACCAGCTTTCTTGTTTCAAGGATGAGGCAACTAAGTCACAACAGTCTTCACATCAGTGGTGAATAAAGGAGGGGTTAGCTATGTTTTAATTTGCTGAGTGGCTCTTCAGCAGCCCTGCTAGATGGGGCTTGTTCTTCTAAACCTCAAGCACAGGTGTGCCACCAGCCCTGGCTGCAGCCTTCTCGGGAATGTCCCCGTGCAGTGGCTTGAATTGACCTTCCTGTTCAGGGTTGGATTCCTCCTTTGAATGCTCAGGGTGTTGTCAAGCAGCACTGCATGGGGGCAGTACTTAGAAGAACTAGATACATGACTCAGATATTTTCAGGATTTCACTAATTGGTTATTTACATGTAAAAGTGCTTAAGTGGGCAGTGATAGGAGATTCAAGGACATATTTTCACTGATGTGGATGCTCATCCGTGAAATGAAATTTTAGTGCCTTGGTTTGGGGGCTATATTTATGCCTCTTCAAGTCCTATTCACTTTTCAAGTACCAACCCAAGTTCCCACGACTAATGAAGCCTTCCAAACCCACTTAGCACTCCCCTCTGCTCTCCCTTCCCTTGAACTCCTGGAGCACCCAAAAATCAGCAAATTTGAGACCTCAGAGACTATGCATTCTCTTCTATGAATTTAGCATCTTATCTACTTAGGGGTATGGCTGGGTGTTAGCCTTATATCATGTGGGTTGCAAGCCCAGGCACTATGTACTCTTTTGAATTCTTTCATGGCACCTAGCTTATTTTTGGGAAACAGACTACACTAGAGACCAGAGGTGAAAGTCATACCATTCAACTGTTTCCAATCTGTCTTCTTCTGGTAAGGTGTTCAGGACGGCAGGGACATTTGTAGGAAGCATGGCTGAACTGAGGGAATCACAGCTACAGAAAAAATCACACAAGCAGCCAAAGATAAATGATCACATTAACAGTCCTGGGGTCTTTGTATAATTTTTTAAGGCACTTGCACGTTACCCCTGCCAAGGCCTTTACCATCCTGTCCCCCTTCCCTTCTGACATCCAGTCACATCACCCTGAGGCAAAGGCAGGGGCTGTGATAGGTGCCAGCTAAGTCCAAGAGAATGTTGATAAATAAGGCATTTTAGGGGTTTAGAACAGAATTTTTGTATAAAAAGAAGGGAAAGTAAGAAAAAATATATATATTCTGCTTAGCATTATACAGAGGAACAAAGGATGGATAAATCAGAAGACCAAGCAGGTCACTACAAGGATGGAGGGAGAAGGGAGGAAATGACACATCTGAGTGCCTTTCATGTAGTTTTGAGTTTGCAAAATATGTCAATGTTCTATATATATCAAGAAAAAACATTACATCAATAAAAAAGGAAAGAAAAAATAGACTGAATGCAAACTGAAACAAATAGTATTTCATATGAATTTCATAGTTACAATGGAGGGAATGAAGAGAGGGAGGGTGCTAGACTTCCAGTTAAGATGGAGGCATAAGTAGACATGCTTTGCCTCCCTACACAACCATAACAAGAATCACAACTAATCTCAAAACAAACATCAACTAGAACTGCCAGAAAATAGAACTATATGGAAGTCCAACAAGCAAGGATTTAAAGAAGAAATATTCACCCAGATGGGCAGGAGGACCAGAAATGGGGAGCCAGGGCAGGGAAGATGCAGTGTGGTAGCAGTGAGGTGGCAGCAGGGCAGTGGTGGCAACCAGTGGAACAGGCAGTCCCACATTCACATGTGGCCAATAAAAGCTGGGAGGGGCATCTGGGGAGTGATCCCAACCCCAGGCCAGACCACACAGCCCACACAGCACCTGGAAAATAAAGCCTTATAGCTTCTGGCTGTAAAAACCAGTGGGGATTGGGCTGGTGAAAGAAATCGCCCATCTCTCACGAGGGTCCTTTTAGAGGGCCCTGTAGTCCTACAATGTACACAAAACCCCACTCTAAGAACCACCACCAGGACAGCTAGAAGGGCACCAGTCACATATAGGAGGTGGGTGAAGTGACTGGAAATAGAGAGTGTCCAGCAAGCAAATTGTTCCCTTTCTGACCCTGCCCCCACCTACAGTTTTACAAAGCAGTGAAACGGGTTACCCTGCACTAACGAACATCTAAGGCTTCACCCCTTACAATGTAACAGGTGTGCCAAGACAAGCAGTCAAAGCAGCTCTGCTTAATACATAGAAACAAATATAGGGAGGCTGACAAATTGAGGAGACAAAGAAATATGGCCCTCATGAAAGAACAGATCAAAACTCCAGAAAAAGAACTAAGTGAAATTGAGATAGCCAGCCTATCAGATGCTGAGTACAAAACATTGGTGATAAGGATGCTCAGACAACTCAATGAGTATGGCAAATGCATAAGGGAAGAAAGGAAGGCTACACTAAGTGAAATAAAGAAAAATCCACAGGGAACCAATAGTGAAGGGAAGGAACTGGTGTTCAAATCAATTAATTGGAACATAATAAAGAAATAAACAGTCAATCAGTATAGAAGGAAGAAACAAGAATTAAAAAAAAACAACAACTCTGGAACATCTCCAAAAATTCCAACATCTGTATCATAGGAATGCCAGAAGGAGAAGAGGAAGGGCAAGAAAGTGAAAATTTATTTGAAAAAATAATGAAAGAAAACAGCCCCATTTGGTGAAGGAAATTGACACACAAGTCCAGGAAGCAGAGAGCCCTAAAACAAGTTGGACGCAAAGCAAAGCACACCAAGACACATCATAATCAAAATGCCAATGGTTAAAGATAATAAAGATAAAGAAAGAATCTTAAGCAGCAAGAGAAAAGAACAGAGTTACCTACAAAGGAGTTCCCATAAGATTATCAGCTGATTTCTTTTTTTAAAAAAATTATTTATTATTTTTAGAGAGAGGGTAAGGGAGAAAGGCAGAGAAGGGGAGAGACATCAATGTATGGTTGCCTTTCACCTGCCTTCAGTTATGGACCTGGCTGGAGACCTGGCTTGCAACCTGGTTATGTGCCCTGGTTGGGAATCAACCCAGCGACCTTTGGGTTCCCAGGCTGGTGCCTTATCCACTGTGCCACCAGCCAGGGCTCAGCTGATTTCTTAAAAGAAACTTTGCAGCAAGAGAGACTGGCAAGAAGTATTCAAAGTTGTGAAAAGCAAGGACCTACAATAAGATTACTCTATCCAGTAAAGGTATCATTTAGAATGGAAGGTCAGATAAAGTGCTTTCCAAGCAAGGTAAAGCTAAAGGGGTTCATCATCACCAAGCCCTTATTATATGCAATGCTAAAGGGACACGTTTAAGAAAAAGAAAAAGATCAAAACTATGAACTGTAAAATGACAACAAATTAAAAACTATCCACAACTGAATCTAAAAAACAAAAATGAACTAAGCAAACAACTACAACAGGAACAGAAACATAGATATGAAGATTATTTGGAGGGTTATCAGCTGGGGCTGGGAAGGGAAGGAGAATAGTGGAAAAGGTATAGGGATTAAGAAGTATCATTTGTAGGTACAAAATAGACAGGGGATATTAAGAACAGTAAAGGGCCCTGGCTGGTGTGGCTCAGTGGATTGAGTGCTGGCCTGGGAATGAAAGGGTTGCTGGTTTGATTCCCATGCCTGGGTTGCAGGCCAGGTCCCTCAGTTGGGGTCATGTGAGAGGCAACCACACTCTGATGTTTCTCTCTCTCTCTTTTTCCTTCTCCTCACTTCTCTCTAGAAATAAATAAATAAAATCTTAAAATAAAAGAATAGTGAAGGAAATAGAGAAGCCAAAGAACTTATATACATGACCCTTGGACATTTACTAAAGAGGAGGATTGTACCCTTGGACATTTACTAAAGAGGAGGATTGTTGGAGGGAAGAGAGGTACTGGGTAGAAGGGGTCAAAGGGAAAAATTGGGACAACTGTAATAGCATAATCAATAAAATATACTTAAAAAAGAAAGAGGAAGGGAGGGAGGAAAACAAGAGAAAGGAAAAAGAAATGGAGGAAGGAAGGAAAGGAAGAAGGAAGGGAGGAAGGTGGGAAGAAAAGTAATAAAAGTAATTTATAAATAGTACTTGACTATATATTTTAAATTTTGAATAAGATGGGGTAGGGAAAAACTACAAATAAATCTGAAGTCTATTATGCTTGCTTATTAAAGTAGTTGTAGGTGCAGTAATTCTGAAACTATTTCAGATGTACCATCTAATTGAGTAAATGTGTTAGGAGCCAGTGTTCTCACAGAGAAAGACAGAACATGTAACTATAGAATGGGGAAAAGCAAGCATTCTATGGGTATGGGCTGGAATTATAAGCACTGATGTGAATTCATGATTTCTGAAATATATACTGAATAGGTATGTGTAGATATATGTAAGTATACATATGGGTATGTACATATATGTACACTGTATGTGCATATGTTTTTGGTATGTTCGTGTGTATGTGTGTATTTCCCTACATACACATACTGGCTTATCTGCTGAGGAGGCCAAGAAATAGCTTTCCAGTGGCAATATGTACACCGAACACCCAGATTTTGGTCTTTAATATCATTCCTCATGAAAAGGAACCTGGCTCCACCATCCAGAGATTAGTCTATTGATTGACTTTATGACAAAGATTGCAGGTACTATTTGACAACCACACTGAAACCTCAGGGGGCTCCGGTGAGGGGGAGTCTTGCCCAGAAGAGGGACCAAGGAGTTGAAAGCCTAGACTATGTTCCAGAAACTAGCTGGTAAGGGAAGATGAAATGGCAACAACCAAGGGCTTTTCATGAGACAAAACTTATCCAATTTTAAATGCTGAGACCAAGTGCCCCTTATTTTTTTGTATGTTGAGAAGTTCTTCTGAAACTGAAATAGGGGCAGCAGTGGGTGGTGGTTGGGTGTTTTGTTTTGCTTGTTTGTTTTGATGCCTTACTTGGCAAAGTAAAACTCTGGTAGTACCAAACCAGTCCCAACATTCCTTTGGCCACTTCACTCATCTATAAAACCCAAAAGTAGGCACTGCTGTATTAGATAATTAGATACGCCTTCAGGTGCTGTCAACTCTCAGATTTTATGAAATCCTAGAGATTCATAAATCTTTAAATTTATTAAAGAATAAAGAATCAAGTGAACTATTTCGATTATTACAAAAAATGATTTGGAATAAATAAACACTAAGTAACTATATCACATGGTTTAACAATAAACAGTTAACTCTCAGGGGAAAAGATAGAGGGAAACATCTCATAAGTGATAGGTAATTTATTCAAGCAAAATGATTGCAAAGTTGAAGTATCACTAATGGATCTGTAGAACTTAAGAAATGCTATTATGGATGTAATACAACAACAATAAAATTTTTTAAAAAAGGAAATGCTATCATTATTTTATGACTCCTTGTAGAAATGAAAACATGGTCTAAAATCTTACATCATGAAAATCCATGATAAGGAAATACAGAATCCTCTCTTGGTTTTGTCATTTGTCATACAATTGTGGTTTATTTTGAAACAAACTGGCCCAACAGAGCACTCAGAGGCTGAAAGTGACAACCCATAGTCAAGTTTTCTTTAATTTGCATAAAACTCATGTTTAACTCATGGTTAATTAAAGCCCAAGAAGTGCATTCTGACTACTTTTTGAAAGAATGGCCTTGGAAGATTTTTCTACGGACATTGTTTTCAGGGAAAAAAAAAAGGATCCCCCCCTCTCCCTTAATTTTGTAGAACTGTGAGTGGGGACAGCTGGTGGACATAGGCAGTAGCCACCTCTCACCATTTCTCATTTTGCTCAGTCTCCTGACAGTGCTCCATTCCCAGCTATGTTGGCAGGTTACCTGGGCCAGTGTTGAAGTGTCCTCACCCCACAGCAAAATGAGTGTCAAGGTGCTCACAGACCATCGCCATCTGGTGGCAACAGAGAGACTGCAAGGTTTAGTGGGTGGGTATGGAGGGTAGAAGAGCAGGAAGTTATTAAAGATGGTGCTAGATGCTTCACATCATCATTTTACTTTAATCCTCACCACAGTGGGGTGAGGATGCCATCCCCATTCCTGTTTCACAAGTGGGGAAATGATTGCACCAAGTGCCTCAGGAGTAAGTAACCTGCCCAAGGACCTCTAGCTGGTGACATAGCTAGCAAGTAATGGAGGCAGGTCTCTCAGACATCAAAGCATGGTTCTCTCTATAGTGCCACTGTTTGGCTCCAATTCTGGAGATATCAGGTTTTAGAGATGTGCTAAAATGAAAAACAAAGATGCTTGGTTTATTTTTAGATGGCAATGGGGTAGATGAGATAGGAATAAACTCCTAGAAAAGGGACTAACGTTTTTGAACTCCTACCATGTCCCAAATCTTCTGCTTGGTCTTGTGTTAATCTCCAAGCAAAGAAGAGTAGTAGAGAAGCACTAAGGAAATAACCTGAAAGGGATGGCATGTGGAAAAGTCTTTGGAAGCAAGGCTGGATTTTGCTTAATTCAGGAAAGTTTTCCAGCCAACAAGAAGGGAGAGGTAAATGAAGTGAGCCAGATTCACAAACTGGGTTTCAACTATCTCCTCAAATACCTGGAGAGGGCCAGGTAGATGGGTAGTATGCACGGGGTCGCTGCATGTTGGATAAGCTCTCCTCCTCCCACCATCCCACCAAATGAACAGGCCAAGGCTGAGAAGGGTCTTCTCAACAAGTCCAATCCCCTTGTCTCTGGACAAGACAGTTGGGCTCTGAGGGCGCAGAAGAGCGTGGCTGAGGTTATGCTCAGCTCTTGGAGGCAGTGTGGCATTCTGCTGAGGGAGAGGAACTTGATTTTCTCCCCAGAGGACCCTGGACACACTGGCAGGTGAAGGAGGGTAAAGGTCACCTGCTGATCTTGATTGGTGGCAGAACTCAGGTTTCTTGACTAATCCTGGTGCCATGACAGGGCTCTGTCGCCTTAAGGTGATTTGTTTTGAATCAGGGGTTTGAACATAAAGTGAAATAATCATTTTGCGATACTAAATTTGCTTACCAATACCTTATTTATAAGGACAATGAACTAAAGAAGCAAATTCAAGGGGTCAGAAGTGGATTATTGACCAAGCATAGTCTTAAAGGAAAGGCATCAGGCTCCTTGTTTGAAATTTTAGGGCTTTGAAGAGGTATTATATAAGTGAATTATGAATAAAAAAGGTGGTTACTCTAAATTTCTGGTTTCTTTAGTCCAACAATGTTCTCATCTACCCATCCTGCTTTTATTCTATTTATTTTAAAAAATATTCTATTTATTATTTTTACAGAGAGGGGAAGGGAGAGAGGCAGAGAGAAAGAGAGACATCAATGTATGGTTGCCTTTAACCTGCCTCCAGCTACAGACCTGGCTGGAGACCTGTCTTGCAACCTGGTTATGTGCCCTGATTGGGACCATCCTGCTTTTAGAGCTGAGCTATAGGGTAATTTGGAGCTGAGCCATATCTCTGTGTGATGATAACCTTGGGACCTTGCTGTGGTTGTCTCTTAGGCTGTGGCATGAGAGAGATGTGGATCCTTTGGAACTGGATGTGGACGGTGTAGAAGGCTTATGTTGGCAATTTTAAAATGTGACAATCTGGCCATGAATATTTCAGCTGAATTATCTGGGTTGGTGGTCTACTGTCATTGAAATAATGGCCAACCAGCCACCTGTGACATTAGTTATTTTTAAAGTGTATCTTAAGAGCAACTCCAAATATGAAACTCAGTTATATATCATCATATTTCTGTGACTAGCAAACTTCTCTCATGTAGAAAAAATATCACCTGACGTCTGATTGGCATTTCACTGTTTGGGATTGCAGCTGCTGTGAGATAAATGAGCTGTGCTTACCTCTGTGTTGCCTCTGTTGTGGAGGTCTCAGGCAGAGAAGAGAGAACCAGGGGTTGGAACCTCTTCCAATGCATTATTCCAGGTATAATGTCCTGGAATGAAAGCCAGCACAGGGGTACAACTGGTGAAGGGACATTTGGTAAGGTGAAGTCTAGGAAGGACTTCCATTCTATTCAATTGACTATTGTTCACTCCTAGTAGTTTAGCTCCAAAATTTATAATTTCATTCAATGTGATTGAATTTTTCACGAAACTATAACAATTGCTTCAGCAAAAGACATTAGACAGTGCAACACAGAATTAAAGTGGGGCCAAAAGAAGATTTTTCTCCCCCCTGAGTTGTTAGGCATATAAGCAGCAGGCCCTGGTGAGGAAGGGCAGATCTGGCCTTACAATCTGTTTGATTATCTTGAATGTGGTGCTAAAGCATGGTCTGTGGGCAAGGAATTGCAGGGTAGGGTGCTGCTGGGAAGCCACTGTCTGGGCTGAGTGCAGGGTGTGTGACAGAGACTGCAGGAAATGAGTCTGGGGAGACAGGTTGGTTGTGAAGGGCCTGTTGACCAAGTTAATGAGCTTGGAGCTGCTCCCACGGGCAGCAGGACCACTGAGAGTTTTCAAACTGGGAACTAACATGATCGGATAGATGTATATCGAAAGAAGATTTCTAGAGGGGGCTGATTGCACAGTGGTGGCTGGGATCGGGGAAGGGTAGAGAGAGATTTGCATGTGGTTTGGGGAAGACTGGTGGAATCCAGTGATGGTTAGTTATGGGAATGAGGGAGAGGCAGGGATCAAAGATCATATGGGCCATTGCACAAATCAAAGAACAAAAGGGAAGTGCAACAGGAGGAGCAGTTTGAAGTGTGGTTGGCAGCAGTAGAGCATAGATAATGACCCAAGTTAGGGTTTTACTGAGTGAAGGTCTGAGGGAAACACCCAAGGCTTGTCACTGGATATTCTGGTCAGGTTGGTTATTTAGAGGAAGAAGGAATTCTCTGGAGGCGCTTTCTTACTGTGCACTTGTCGTATCACTCACTACCTTGTCCATTCTGATGTTTCTACACTTTTGAGGACAAAGAAAGAGGTCAGAACATGGAGTTATGCCTGCCTGATGACTCTTTTTACATGGTTGAAATATGCATAAAATGAACGTGAGGTGTAATCTTCAAGGGAAAGAGTGAGAATGTTGAGAAAGGGCGATGTGCAGCCTGAGAAGTGGGTGTGGACAGGGCAAGAGTGGTGCTGAGTCTCCCACATGCCCCACTGCAGGGCTGGTGGTACAAGGGTGGACACAGCCATCATTGTTACCATTCTTGTCCTGCAGCTGTGGCTGCAAACCTCCTTTGTCTCAGTTCCAGCTGTGACCCTCCATCCCTGTTCTCTGCCCGTCCCTGTAGCCCAGGGGTCAGCTCTGCCAATGAGCCTGGTGATGGCATTACCGTGTGATGGAGAAACTGTTTTTGGGTGAGAGGAATGCTGGACCCACTGTGGGACTCCTTGGTGAACTTGTATTTGGGGTGAGAGCACAGATGGTAATCTATCAAGGTTTCTGAATAGGTCAGAGGGTGCATCACAGCAAATAATCCTGGGCTGGGATTCTGCAGAAGGGAGAAAGAAAACAAGATTCTCGTTTGTTGACTAGTTTCTAAGTCAGGCAGAGGACAGGCGTCTGCTAATGCTCTCCATGGCTCCCCAAGCACTCACATGCTGGCTCTGTGTCAGCAATCTGGGGAAGAGAAGTGGTGTCTTAAATGCCACAGTTATTCATAAATGTCACTCTTCTGGCTTAAGGGCTTTATTACATCCCACGGGGATTTGCTAAACTCACATGGAAACAAGTACAACTGAAATCACAGCTTAAAACGGCTTAAAGTATTTTGTTTCTTAATTTGATGAATTAGGGGGATTTATTAAATAAGCAAACTGGTTTTAAAAAGCAAGTGAGCTTCTGGCTTCTAAAGCAAAAGTGGCTTTTTAAGAAACTTGAAAAAGAAGACAAAGAAGAGGATGACATTTGCTGTATCAGGAAATGTCAATATTTAACATTGTTTTGGCAATGTTTTTAATTGAGGAAGGCTCCATCTGGATATAGTAGCTGGTTTTAAGGAAGATCCTGTTTTTTTAAAATTAGTTTTCCAGCAAAATATTAGTTTTCCAGGGAAACTAATGGAGGCACAGAGCAATTACATCAAAATATGAGACTATAGAGCCTTTAATGTTCCTTTAAGGACTTGTTCAACAAAAACTCAATTCTCATCCCAAACAACAATGTAGCTTTTGCTCCTTCACAGTTGTTTAATTTATGTGTTTAAGAACTACTAGGTTGGGATGCTGTTCTATTTGTTTGTATAATGTAAAAACAAACAAAAAACAACAGCAAAACTCTACATGGCTTATAGAAAGCCAATCTCATTGCTAAGAAGCAAATGTCTCCCACAAATTAAGGAAAGTTCAGCTAGACCAGGGATGTGGAGACGCCGGGGTGGGAGAGCCTAATTGGAGGCCAGTATTAAAGGTTCCCTGGGAAGACTATAAGCGGTCGGTGCAGAGAGGCTGACTTGCCGTGAGGGCCAGAGAGAAAGGGAGAGCTTTTGCTTGAACTTCTGGCCATAAAGGGAGGCTCTGGCAGTGAGGACAGGGAGGAGATGACTCCCTGAGGGAATCTGCAGTGCCATAGGAATCAGGAAGCAGGAACACTTTCAAGAGCAGTGTGGAAAGATATATATATATATATATATATATATATATATATATATATATCAAGTTCTCTTCCAGTTTCTCAAAGCACTGCATGGGGTCAGGGCAGAAACAGAAGAGAATGTAAATATTGGATTTCACCCACTGGAGCTCAAGGAAACACCCTTTACCCAGATAATGGTTTGAGTGTTGCAAGGGCACTGAGTGAAAGGTTGGGGCCCTGCCAAGTGAAAGTAGGGCAGGTCTGAGACTACAGAGAAAGGTGGGTTAAGAGGAAAAAAGCAGTAGGGTGGTGGGCAGAGAAGTGGAAGCTGTTTCCCATTCTAGCACATGTCACCTTAAATGACCCAGCATGCAGGAGAGTTATGGAAGGAGAACCAAAGGACAGAAGACAGAGTGAGCTCTCCCACGCTGGGTGGACCAGCACCTTGGAACCTAATTACAGAGCTGTACAGAGTGGGGTGAGGAAAACCTTGGCCACTCCCAGCCAGGAAGTGGGGGTAGTAGGCAGGACTGCAGAGTGGGGAAAGGACCCCAGCTCCAACTCATGGGTAAGGGGAACAACTGAAGTGTAAGCATATGAAAACTGCTGACTCCCATTGCCAAAGTCACCTCTGTTGTGACAAAAGGCCAATTAGGACAGCACCTGGGAAGGGACCCCAGAGGGAACTAGGGCAGAAGTGACAGAGACCCCAGCTGACCAGGAGGCAGTGTGATGGAGGAGAGAGTTAGCTGCATCTCTGTGTGGTTGGTGATGGGGGTGCAAAGCACCAGGGAGGGGACATTAGCTGTATGGCCTTCGGGAGTATCTCCCAGGCTGGTTCATTGAGGCCCTGGGGAATTGCCTTGTGGCCAACTCTCTTGATCTGCCTTCGGCCAGATGCAATGAGTGAAATATTTTTTAAAGGATAACACCACTGTCTTTAATAGCTGTCACACTTCAGATCTCCTTGGGTGGCCAATACCATCAGAGTAAGTAATCTGAGAGGTCACCCCATTTTAATTGGAATTTTCTGCATATACATGGATGGTAACTCACCCAGGCTACAAGGATTTGAGAGAAAAAGCAATGGGGCTCCAGTGGGTCCTTCCTGTCCCTGGGCCCACATCCCAGAGGCAGTTTCTTTCCAGTGTGTGCGTGTGTGTGTGTCTGATTTTTGCCTCAGATGGCCAGTACTCTAACTCAAGACATTATGTTTATTCTTCAATTTTTTGGTTATCAACCTCAGATAGCATCTATTGACTCATTACTATGTAAGATAAGGATTTGTTCATGTACACAAACGCTCCTTCCAAACTCTTTCTTTTGAATTTAGAAAATTACATTGTCATTTTTAGTTCTGCTGCTGGTTATCTTCACAACTTGAAATGATATGCTTACAATCCTATTTCTTGTTTCCCCATCTTTAGTTGAGTATTTCAACTCCCTTCCTGTAAAATAAAAACGTCACTATCCCCATACTGTCCTGTACGTTTTCTCCTCTCTTTCACATTTCTACTTTTGTATTTATTAATATTGTTTACATTCACATTCTGGAACAACGCCCAAGACCTTCATGCTTTGTTCATAGGTTGTCTCTCAAAGCTGAAAACTAGTAAATAGAATTTATTTTGTCTTAACAGTATGAATATGTTTCTCTGCCAGACCAGGTAGAGGCTTGGACTATTTTTTTTGTTAAGGTTCAGTGCCATGACTGTGATAGAGGTCTAGTGTCTGGGCCAAATAGATTCTGTGTATCTTCCATCAACTCCTAAAAATTACACCAAATTTTAGCTGGATTTCCTAATTGGAATACACATAGCCCTGGCTGGTATGTCTCAGTGGATGAGTGTCAACTTTGAGAACTGAGAAGTCAGGGCTCATCCCTGGCTTTGGGCCAGGTCCCCAGTTGGGAGCCTGCGAGAGGCAACCAACTGATCCATGTGTCTCTCACATATTGATGTTTCTCTCCTCTTTTTCTCCCTCCCTTCCCCTCTCTAAAATAGCAAGTAAATAAAATATTTAAAAAAGGACTACATATAAAATGTTAGTTAATCCACCTGCCCCCAAAGTTTATAATGACCTTTTTTTGATTGAATGATGTACCTTTATAAAATCTGAGTGTTTCCAACCTCCCAACTGCACTGGTAGTGCATGGAGTCACTCTCTTCCAGACAAAGCCCTTCACCTTCTTTTCCTTTTATTTCTCAATGACAGAAATTATTCCAAGATTGCACTATAATGCCTTACTAGTTGTAACTGTATTTCCTTTTATTTTTGTTTTCTTTCTTAGGGTTTTAAAATTTTTTCTTTGATAGCTATATTGATATATAATTGATATAAAATAAATTGCACATATTAAAAATATGTAATTTTATCTGTTGACATATTATATCTGAAATACTGTCACTCCCTTAAAAATAATGAACATATGTGATTTCCAAATATTTTCTAAGTCTGTGATTTATTTATTTATTTTAAAGATTTTATTCATTATTTTTAGAAGGAAGGGCAGAGAAGGAGGAAAAAAGGGAGAGAAACAACAATGTATGGTTGCCTTTCACCTGCCTCCAGCTAGGGACCTAGCTGGAGACCTGGCTTGCAACCTGGTTATGCGCACTGACAGGGAATCGAACCATCAACCTTTGGGTTCACAGGCCTATCACTGGGCTTGATTAATTTTTCATTTTCTTAAAAATATCTTTAGAAATCAGAAATTCTTAATTTGAACAAAATCAAATTAATCTTTTTTTTTTTTTTCCATTTATGGATTGTGGTTTTGATGTTGTATCTAAGAAATCTTTTTCTAACCCAAGGCTACAAAGATGTTCTCCTATGTGTTTTATATAAGTTTTCTAGTTTTAGGCTTTATATGAAGGTCTATTATTAATTTTTGTTAATGGTGTGAGGTATAGATTAAAGTTCTTTTATTTTTCTTTATTTTTGTTTTTGGTAAATGAATATCCAAATGCTCCAGCCTTATTCCTTGAAAAATACTACCTTTTTATCCAATGAATTGTCTTTCACCTTTGTCAAAAATCAGCTCACTATAACTTGATGAATGTGTATATTCCTGAATTCTCTATTCTGTTCCAAAGACCTGTTTGTCTGTTTTTATACCAATACTATACTTCCTTGACCACTGTAGCTTTACAATTAGGCTTGAAGCTAGGTAACATAAATCCTTCAATTTTGTTCTTCAAAGTTGTTTGGATATATTTGCATTCTATGTAAATTTTATAATAAGCCTGTTGAATTCTACAAAAAAAAAACCTGCTAGTTTTTAATTGGGATTTGTTGGATTTTTAGATTAGTTTGGAGAGAATTGACATCTTAATATTAATTCTCTGAATTCACCAACATGGTATATTTCTCTCACTTATTTAAGTCTTCTTGGATTTCTTTCATCAACGTTTCTTGATTTTCAGAATAATAATCTTATATACTTTTGTTTGATTTATACTTGTGTTTCATACTTTTTTGATGCTGTTAAGTGATATGCTTTAAATTTTTTAAAATTTTGGATAGTTTGTTGTTAGTATATAGCAATAAAATTGATTTTTTTAATATATTGACCTTCAATACTGTAATCTTGGTAAATTTACTAATTAATTTCACTTATTTGAAATTTGAGGTAGGTCCTATTGTATTTTCTATGTAATCATTTTGTAAGTAAAAACAATTTTACTTTTACTTTTTCCTTAAATCTGGATGCCTTTTATTTCTTTTCTTGCTTTTTTGCATGGCTATCATTACAATCTTGAACAGAATCAGTAAGAGCAGATGTTCTTGCCTTATTCCTGATCTTAGGGGGAAAACACTCAGTCATTTACCATTCAGTATGATTTTAGCTACAGGTTAACAGATGCTCTTTATTAGGTTGAGAAATTTCCCTTCTGTTCACTTGCTGACAGTGTTTATCAGGAATTATGTCAGATAATTTTTCTGTACTTATTGAGATGATCATATTGTGCTTTTCTTTTTAGGTCTATTTACATGGTGAATTACATTGAGTTTTAAATGTTAAACTAATCTTGTATTCCTGGAATAAGCCCTTATTTGCCCATGATACATCCCTTTTATATAATGATGAATTTGATTTGCCAAGCTTTTATTATTTTTTTTTGCAACTATATTTATGAAGGACACTCTAGCTTCTTTCTCTGTAATGTCTCTGCCTATTTCTGATATCCAAGTAACACTGACTTTTTCAATGAGTTGTGAATTGATCCTTCCTTTACAATTTTTCAGGAAGAATTTTTGTAGATCTGGTATTATTTCTTTCAAATGTTCAGCAGAATTTTCCAGTGAAGACACCTGGATCTGGAGTTTTCTTTGTGGGAAGGTTTTAAATCACAAGTTCAATTTCTTTAATAGATATAGAACTAGTACAATGATCTATCTCTTCCTGAATAAGATTTAGTATTTTGTACCTTTTAAGAAATTTGTCCATTTAACTTGCCTAATGTACTGACATAAAGTTTTTCATAATATTAACTTATCTTTTAATTGTCTGTAGAATATGTAGTGATGTTATCTCTCTCATTCCTGATATTGGTCATTTATATCTTTAACTTTTTTTTCCTGATTAGCCAGGTTAGAAGTTTGTCCATTTTTTTCATCTTCTCAAAGATCCAATTTTCCTCTATTTGTTTTTCTGTTCCATTGATTTTCATTCTGATCTTCATTACTTCTATAAGGTTGACTTTTATCTGTTCCTCTCTTTTGAGTATCTTAAAGGGGTACCTGAGGACATTTTATTTGAGACTTACCTTATTTCCTAATGTAGATGTATAGTGTTATAAACTTCCCACAAAATTTTTTGTGTTGTGTTTTCATTTTAATTCAGTTAAAATATTTTATAATTAAATTTTTTAAAAATTTGGCCTTTAGGCTATTTTAAAGTATATAATTTAGGTTCAAAGTTTTGGGGGAATTTTCTATATATTTTTATGCTATTTATTTCTGACTTAATCCATCAAAGTCAGATAAACTACTTTATATGATTTGAATATTTTCAATTTTATTGAGCTTTGTTTTATCACTTAAAATATGGCTTACCTTGGCAAACCTTTGTTGTACATTTGAAAAGAATCTGCATTCTATTGTTTTTTGGGTAGAGTGTTCTAGCAATGTCAATTAGGCCAAGTTGATTGATAGGGGTAATTAAGTCTTTTATATCCTTACCAATTTTCTGTTTATTTGTTCTATCAATTTTTGAGAGAGAAGTGTTGAATACATCAACTATAATTGTGGATTTGTCTATTTTTTTCCTTTGCAATTTACTCAGTTTTTGTTTCAGGCATTTTGAAGAAGCTCTGGTATTAGGTGCAGAACTCTTTCTGGTTGTTGTGTCTCTTGGATGAATTGCTCCTATACTTAGGTTTCTATCCTATACAAAGCAGGCATTCCATTGGTATTTGCGGAATTAATGAGTTAATTACTACTGATATTTTCTAAGGAGGTGTGAGTGTGACTATGGAAGATTCCCTAATTTCTCTAGACCAGTTTTCTCACTTTTAAACCGGGAATGGTAGTGAGTGGGTTTCAGGGATAAGAAACTGAAAAGTGGTTTTCAAACCTTGCTGTGGGGAATCCCAGGGTCTTGCAGGGACAGCCCCTCAGGAGAGAACCCCTACTACATCACCATCCCAGCAACTAGAGCTTCATCTATTTTACATGTTGCCTTTCTCTGTAAAATTTAAGCTATTGAGAGGTATCTAGTGCTAAAGGAACTGTGACAATCACTGAGTGAAATGTCCTGTGAGGTTATCCCAACTCTAACATGCTATATCTCTCAAGAACATTCTCCTCAACAATGACACAATAAGAAAATGACACATTATGGCCAAACCACAAACAGCACATCTCTTCATAGAAAAGCTTCATAAATGAGAGGAAGAGCCTCAAGGCAAATAATCGGGAATAGACACTTGGTTTTTCTTTCCACTCTTCCTACTACTGGCTGAGTGACCTCAGGTGTGACCATTAGCATGTTTGCCCACATTAGGGATAGATTCCCATTTGGAGATTCTCACAAAGGAGACTTTCTCAAGTAGTGACTGAGGTTCCCTAACTCTGTGTGTATGTGTCTGTCTTTTAAAAAATATGGATACCCTGGCTGGTAGCTCAGTGGATTGGTGCCAGCCTGTAAGACCAAAGGTCGCTGGTTTGATTCCCAGTCAGGGCATATAACCAGGTTGCATGCCAGGTCTCCAGTCATGAGAAAGGCAACCATATACTGATGTTTCACTCCCTCTCTTCCTCCCTTCCTTCCCCTCTCTCTAAAAATAATAAATAAAACCTTAAAACAAAAAAATTAAAATAAAAACTATGGACCATAACTTGGGCAACTACTGTGGCATATCACTGATGATTTCATTGTTGCATAGAACCTCATAAGACTTCCTGTCTGGATTGCAGTCGCTTGGGACTTGGGTAGCTGGAAATGTAGGGTAGAAGAGGGAATTCCAAGAGGGCAGATCAGAGTAAGCAAAGGCCTACCTGCTACTGGCATAGAAAGCATTCAAAGTCTGGCCATATGTAGGGAACAGGAAAGAACAGGGCCAGAGACTATGACTGGCATCATAGCTTCAGGAAAGTAATTTGGTAGAAACTGGGGTCAGTGAAGAATGTTGAGCAGGAGAGTAGCATGGATAGGGTGTGCTTGAGGAAGATAATCAAGTACAGCTACAGAAACAAAGTAGAAAAGAGAAATCTGGGAAGTAGAGGCATTCTGTATGGAAGACATGAACTGCCCAAGGGTGGAATAAAGACTCAACAGATCTCTGAGCAATAGGGTTTGGGGTAATTTAATTTAATTTTTTTATTGTGTTTTCTTTATTTTTTTAAAAAGATTTTATTTATTATTTTTATAGAGAGGGGAAGAGGGAGAGGCAGAGCAGGAGAGAGATATCAATGTCTGGTTGCCATTCACCTGCCTCCAGCTACTGACCTGGCTGGAGACCTGGCTTGCAACCTGGTTATGTGCCCTGGCTGGGAATTGAACCAGTGACCTTTGGGTTTGCAGGCCGGTGCCTTATCCATTGTGCCACCAGCCAGGGCTCTTTATCTTTTTAAAACATTATATGTATGTGAGTGTATCCATATATATATATATATATATATATATATATATATATATATATATATATAAACATAATTAGAAAAGATCTAGTTATTGTCATAAAAATAAATGCTGGAATTATTAAAAGATGAAAACATTGATTATTCTTCAAGAAGGCAATTTCAAAGATAATGTATTTTTTAAATCTTGAAATTCCAAAGAGATAAAATATTCTCAATTAATATGTCTGTTTTTCTATTAAGTAACTGCTAAAATAAAGGAACATAGAACAACAAGACTTCTGCCAGTTATCACTTACAAAAATATAAAGTGGGTCATAATCTGGAGACATGGCTAAGGCTTCTGGTGGTTTCATGCTCAAGATTGAGGTCTTGGCAGGGACCTGAGGGGTGATGACATCCTGCTTTGGCAGGGCTATGACAGTGGTGGCTTCATCCTGTTTCAGAACCAAGAGCTGTG
Organism: Noctilio leporinus; assembly: GCA_004026585.1. Lineage (NCBI taxonomy): Eukaryota > Metazoa > Chordata > Mammalia > Chiroptera > Noctilionidae > Noctilio > Noctilio leporinus. The sequence continues at coordinate 27,713 of PVIW01008434.1, forward strand.
TGTTAGTCTCAATGCCAGGGCAGGAAGGGGCAGATGAGGGCAATTCCTGAAGGTGGGGATGTCTTACCTCAGCTCCTTGCTTCAGGGCTCGAGCAAGTGTTTGAGGTCTGTAGCTAGTAGAAGATCTCTGGACAGAGAATGGCTGATACTTCTTAATTTTATACTGTTGAGGAACCTGAGGGTGAAAGATGATATCTGACTGAATCTCCTTAAAAGTTCATGGCCATTTAGTGGGATCTACTCTCAATATCAGCACTTCTATACTTGATCTTAGCCTAAAGGCCAAGAAGCGATCAACACCAGCATTTCTGACCTGCCTGACGGTAAAAGAAAACCCAGCCCCATGTAGTAGCCATCAGATGTATGGCAGCTGTTAGTCTGACCAGCCTTGAGTCCTGTTCTGGTGCCAGCACACAGGAAACGACCACAATTACTCTCCAGTACCATATGGTGTAACTGCAGAAATATACCACATGCTGGTTTGTCAATTTAAAACATTTATAATTTTCAAAAACAGAAATGGTCACATACACTCAAGAAGAACTGACTAACTTTGTTCACGTCCTCTTGTGTTTTTTTTTCTTAAAGTTTCTAGTATATGTAGTTCAGGTAGCTTCATGTATGCATAATATATGGTATTTCCATAGAATAAGTAAGGATTCTGGTTCTTATGAACTACTTTAGGAAAACAGAATCTGTTATACTTCACACATAGCATAAAATAACAGCAGAAAGTTATATACAGTATGCTACACAATATAATCCATATTAGAACAAACTAATAAAATAATGTAATTCAAATTCAGGAATTTTTTTTCACTTCATAAGGAATCTAATGAACTAACATCATATGACAGACAGGTCTGACCTGCAATTTGAAGAAGCAATGACTGTGCTTGACTTGAATTTCTGAAGATTTAATTGGGACTGGTCCAAGGCCATCAGGAGCCTAAAATGTGAAAATTTAAGAAATTGACCCATCATCAATACTGAGCAAAAGTGGCTATGCTTCTTTTTCGATACATTTTGAACATTAAATGAACACTTCTTTTTTCTTTCTTTCTTTCTTTTTATCTTTTTAAGAGTTTATTTATTAGGGAAAGGAGGGAAAAAGAGAGGATGAGAAACATAGACCTGGTCTACTTCCCAGGCATATACCCTCACCAGAATCAAACCAGTGACCTTTCAGATCACAAATCAGCACTCAATCCACCAGCCAGGGTGAACAGTTCTAATTCTTAAAGTGACCCTTCCTACAACCACGGTTGTTACTGAATATGTGGGGCCCAGAGGTAGTGTTGGCCACCTGTCTTCCTTGTCTCTTTAAGAGTGTATGATTCTCCTTTTTCATTTCCTACTATTGTGGATGCTGCAAGTGCCACCCAGAATCCACTTTAGGCATGAGGGTTTTATTCCCCAGCTGCTAGAAGCCCTGTTCATGCAAACAACTCTCAGGAGGTGCCCTGGCTGAAGGGAGCTGCCTCTGTCAAGGTCATGTGTCCCTCCTAGCACAGCTCACCTTTAATAACAGGTTGAAGGAGATGTAAATGTGGGACCCTCTCACCTTATCCCAGCATCAAAGCTCCTCATGAATTTAGCTGAGATCTTTCTGAAAAAAGTCTGCAGTTGCTTTTCTCTCTGTCCACTCCTGCTCCTCCCTTCTACAGGGTGCATGCAATCAATTGGCAAAATTTTAGTAAATTAAACAACATACCACAAAAGTGTTATATTTTGAAATAAATTTATTCTTATATGTAAATACATAAACATAGTCATTATTTTAAAAAATTGTTCAAAAAAGTCTCCAAGGCCCTGGGGCTGGTAGCTCAGTGGCTAAGGCACCAGCCTGTGAACCCAGAGGTCGCTGGTTCAATTCCCCAGTCAGGGCACATAGCCAGGTTGCAAGCCAGGTCTCCAGCCAGGTCCGTAGCTAGAGGCAGGTGAAAGGTAACCACACAATGATGTCTCCCTCTCTGTCTCTCCCTTCCCTTTTCTCTGAAGAAAAAAAAAAAAAAAAGTCTCCAATAGACTTGATTTGACTTCAGAATCTTAAGCATGCTTTAATTAATTTTTCTTTATCCATGGACATCATTATGTTTTCAATCTTAGCTTTAATAACCTCTTTATTAACTTCCCTCTCACAAATGCTCCATACATAATAGTCTAAAGGATTTGCATCTGGTGAACTAGGTGGCCAGATTTCCTTTGACCAGAATTCAGGAACATTGACACTGAGGCATTCTTGCACCTTTTTGGCATTATGTGCTGGTGCACCATCTTGTTGGAAGATAAAATGATGTCCATTTGCAACTTGCTTCATCCACAGTACAACTACTTCTCTCAAAACATCAAGGCAAACATCAGCAATCACCTTCAAGCCTTGTGGAAACAAATGTGGGGTCATGATATCTCCTTCACTGCTGACAACACCTAACACCATCACTGTAGCAGGAAATTTCATTTTCATGACAGTTGGGACTTAAGATTCTCACAGAGCCATCTGTTATCTCTTCTGCTGACGATTTGGTCCTGCTGAGAATTCTTTTCATCAGAGAAGAAAATCAGAGGGTTTTTTTCTTTGGGATTTTTCCATTTTGTTGGCAGTTTCCTTGATTTTTCAAAGTGCCTTTCCTTTGTCTGCTGTATCATAAACTGGTCTCTTCTAAGAACATAGGATCTGTATCTGATATCTTCAGCAATAATCTTGCAAACAATTGCATCTGACATCTGCAGTCTTCTTGCTATGGAGCTCATTGATTTTCCTGGATCATCACTGATGATCTCCTGGATTCTGTGTACAATATTTGGACTTGTGTGATCCTTGCATTCCTTGTGTGCTTTCCTTGTTGCTGTGGTGACATCAGGATCAGCATCATACACCTTCTTCATGTTGTCAGCTGTATGTAAATGGATGTTATTGAAGTCCACAACTTTCTTAGTGGTTCACCCTGCACTCAGTCCAGAAATTATGGTTGCTCTAACATACTATTCCTTCAACATGATGGTTGCTCTCCCAATTTAATACTTTATATCTGAAACAATGATGTTACATCATAACCATAGAAACATAGTTTTTCTAAATTAATAAGAAGCACGTGAAAAAAGGAGATGTAGAGTTGTTGCCAATTGATTGTGCTCACCCTGTATAGCTACTAATCCCCAAAGCACTACCCAATAGATTTCCTGAAGGCCAATCTGCCTGACACTGAGAGAACCTGGAACAGCACCTGCCAAGTTACAGGCACTCAATACAACACTGTATTCCACCTAATCTAAGATACCATAATTAAATTAGCATGATGCAATGTTAATATGCCATTAATTATAAGGTACTTCCCAATTTCAGAGATGCTAAATATTTTTAAAGTGGTCATAGAAATGATAAAATCCAGTATTCATGAAGTGAGTTAGAAAATTCTTTAATGGCAGGAATGCTGAGCAGCCTGTTTTCCATCAACCCTTAACAGCAGAGAAGTCTTTGTGGAGACTTCAAATTTATCACTCTTGTGGTATGTTGTTTAATTTACTAAAATTCTGCCAATTGATTGCATGCACTCTGTAGAAGGGAGGAGCAGGAGTGGACAGAGAGAAAACTAACCAAAGCACCAAATGGAATGTGTAGGATTTGAACTATTTAAAAAGAGTGAGATGGGCTCCACAGCACAGTGATGATCTCTTCCATCCATTACTGAGTGTCAGATAGTTACTGTTGCTGGGAACTCACGGATTTATTATTTCCAGGAACTAAATATTCTAATCTTTTAAGTCATTTAATCTTCTAATGCAGAAAACACATGGAATTTCTAAAGTAAGTCCTGTAATTCTTGAGTAAATCAACCTGTAGTGCTTAAAACATATTATAGGCTGTGAATGACAAGTTTATTCTTTGAAACTAAAAAAAACCTTTTTATTGGGGGGAGGGGGGAGGCAGAGGCAAGGAAGGGGAGCAGTTTAGACAAGAACCTAGTATAAAGGAACCATGGGCATGGACAACAGGTGGGATTGACTTTGGGGGGAATGGGTGGGTGGGGAGGGGGACAAAGGGGAGCAAAAAGGGGATGGATGTAATACAACAACAATAAAATTTTTTTAAAAAGAATAAAAAAAGAATTAAAAAAATAAGAAAACTTTTTGCATATGCCCTTTTAATATCAACTTTAACACATTTTTTATTGCCAACTATATGAACATAGGCAACATTTTATTACTAGCTATATGGCCTATGTCTCAGTTGTTTCCTCATCTGAAAGGTGATACATAGCACATAGGTCTGTTGAAGATTTAAGAATTAATACAACTTGAGACACTGCCTCACTCATGGTGAATGCAATGCAGTATAGGGCTATTCTCTTTATTATAATGAATCATTGTGCCTATTAGGCAAGAGGGATGAACTCTCACGCCTCTTTCCAGAAAGAGAGAGACAGAAGAGAAGAGAGAGAGAGGAGAAGAGAAAAGGAAAGGAAGAAAAGGGAATTGTGAGTCTGATGGGTTATATTCCTGGATTCTGGGCGATCCTTCTCTGGCCTCTCCATTTGCTCATGAAGCAGAAGGGCTCAGCTGAGTGGGCCATCTCCTGGGGCCAGCCCAGGGCCTCTGGGCTTTTCCATTTCCCCTTCTGCTCCCAGGACTGATTCCTGGGCTGTCAAACTAGGCTCAGTGCTCCTCCTGAGTTCCAGGCTGGAAATGACCCAGCCCAGGCTAGCAGGAAGCTCTGCACAGGTGTGTCAGATGCCAGGCACGTGGCAGTAGATAATCCATGGTTTACCATTGGTCACAATTCCCTGGGCACAGGTCTCCCCCTTGGGAGCCTCTCAGGAGAAGGCAAAGGGACTGAGACTGAGGTAGGGCCTGCCTTAGTATCTGCCTTCCAACCATCTGATAATGACTGTCCCCCACCCCAGCCCAGCAGCACCCACCAGTTCATCAGAGCCCTGGGGAGGACTGTGGGATAGGAAGGCGAAGGGCAGCACTTGCTTGGGTGACACAGAGAACCGGCTGGAATAATCATCTTGACTGATTCGCAGCAGAAGGTATTTGGAGGGATTTTTGTCTATGAGGCAAAAACAAAACAGCACATTTGGGGACTTCTTAAAGTATTTTTAAGTGCTACCACCGTCTTCAGGTTGCATATCTGTCACTCACCATTAGTGGGTACCTGCCATATGCCATTTCAAAAAGAGTAGCTATGTATTTATGTATACAGTCCTGTTTTTAGTGTCTTCTTTGTTCTTTACCTCAACCCCTTTTCCAGTTTTTAAAAATTGTGTTTTATTTTTACATCCAAAAGATTGTTCCTTGGGGAGGACAGGGAGGACTGAGGCAGGTTCGGAGTCTTGGGCTCAGGAAGGGAGGAAGGGTCTGGAAAGATCGGGGCCTGCCAGTGGATCTACATATAACCACATATTTTGGGAGAAGATAGTGATGTGGTTTTTAGGTTCCCAGAAGCTACTGAGAATGGCCTCTAACAGTCCCAGTCAACCTGTGGATCAGAAGATTGAAATTTTCTAAAATAGCAAAGATAATATAAAACAAAAAGCTTTTTGTATAAATGCTAGATTGAGGAAAAATTAGATCATGCCAACTAATCAACAAGTGTAAGTGCTGACCACCCATCTCTGGTGACAAGAACAGAGGCTGCAAAACAGCCAAACTTCCCAGACTTAGTCAAGTTGGTTAGCCTCATTTACTATCAACTGGGTAGGTATTTCAGCTAAACTTGGTATGGAGGTGTGATTTATGCCATGTGGTAGGTTGAACAATGGCCCTTCAAAGGTGTCTATGTTCCACTCCCCAGAACCTGTGACGATGTCACCTAACACAGTAAAAGGGACCTTGTGGAAGTGATTCAGTTAAGGCTCTTGATTGGGATGGGGAGATTGTCCTGGGTTATCTGGGTGGGCCCAAAGTAATCACAGGATCTATGAGAGAAGAAAGCAGGAGGGTCAGCATCAGAGAAAAAGACATAATGACAGAGCAAGAGGTCAGAGTGACATAGGAAAGTGGCCATAAGCCAAGGAATGCAGGCTGTCTCAGAAACTGGGAAAGGTCAGAAACACATTCTCTACTAGAGTCTCTGGAAGGAACCAGGCCTACTGATATCCTGATTTTAGATTTCTGACCTCCAGAACTAAAAGATAATAAATTTGTGTTGTTTTAAGCTACAAGATGTCATGATTTATTGTAGCAGCCATACAAAACTGGTACATGTGATTTATGAAGATAGTGTTTTTCTACACAGCTAACTTCATTATAAAGATACCTCATGTTGAGAAGACCACTAGTCTAAGCATTGCTGTACTTCCCAGCTGGTCCTCACCTTGTGTTATAGATAGTCTTCCATGCCTTGGCCTTCTTATTATGGTCTCTCTGTCTATGGCACGAATATCATCCAACATATTGAGCAATCGTCGATGAACCATGATCTAGAATTAGAAACAATGATTTCAAATGATTAATTGGCACACACTCATTTTGTCATTTAATTTAATTCACTTTTCCTGACCACAGCTAAGGGCTAAGGCTACCTCCCTAAGTCAGAATTCACAAGGAGAGCAGCATGCTGTTGCTGGAGACTGAGGCCACAGGGACTTCAAGGTCAGGGCAATGTGGACTGCCCTGAATACAAGACAAGACCAAGTTGTATTCTAGCCTTGTTCCACCCAATTTATGAGACCTGTTTTTTGTATATTTCCAGGGTGGGAAAAAAAAGACTATTTCTACATCCTTTCTTTGCGGTATGTCTGAATAGTAATGCTTCCACTGAGCTGTTTTCAGAGTTGAGGACAAAGTAAATGGACAGTTCTGTAGAAATAGGATGTGGATTATGGTCAATGCTAATGGTACATCACTATGCTTTGATTTCAGATCATTCATTCCATAATTAATACTCCTTTTCATCATGTAAAGGACTCCTTCATTTAACAGATATTATGAAGTAGCTACTCTGTGGACGGTTCTGCGTAGGGTACTGGAGTGGGAACAAACAAATGTCAGCTTGCACAAAGGGAGTGGTCCAAACTGATGTGTATGGAAGAAGATAAGGACAGGGGACAGCTAATGGGGTGTGGCTTCAGCCAGACGAGGCAGCCACCTTATACCCTTCATTAGTATTAGAGGCTAAGAAGTCTTCATTTTCTTTTGAGCTCAGGAATCCATTGAGGGCCAGCAATGAGCTTGGTGGAGGACCTGTGTGAGGATAAAGAAGCCACAGCAATGAGAGGTCTGTGGTGAAGGGGTAGCCATAGCCTGAATGGTAGAGACAAGATCCTATAGGAATTCTCAGTTGTTTTTTCTAGTGCTGATCAATATCTTACTGTTCTAGTTACCATCTGACCCAGGAATTCTACTTTTAGTTATATATACCTAAGATAATTGAAAACATACATTGATAAAATTGTATACAATGTTCACAGCATCATTATTCATAATAGCCAAAAAGTGGGAACAACCCAAATGTTTCAACTGACAAATGATAAACAAAATGCGGACTATCTGTATAATGGGATAGAATCTGTCTATAGAAAGGAATGAAGTACGGATACATGGATGAACCTTGAAAACATGAAGGAAAAGAAGCCAGTTACAAAAGGCCATGTACTGCAAGATTCCATTTCTGTGAAATGTCCAGAACAGGCAGATCTACAGAGACAGACAGATTAGTGGTTGCCAGGGCCTGGGGGGTGGCAAGTGGCTGCTAATGGAAGCCAGGTTTCTTTTTGTGGTGATAAAAATGTTCTAAAATTAGTAGTGATAGTTTTACAACTCTGTGAATATACTAAAAACTACTGAACTGTACTCTTTACAAGAGTGAATTTTATGCCATGTGAATTATATCTCAATAAACTTATTGTTTGATTTCCTTGTGCTGATGACTAAACAAATTAAAATCTCAGTCTGGTGCTTAGACTTACCTTGCGTGCTGCTTGTTGAAACCGTCTTTGTGCTCTGAACCTGCTGACCCAAGTATTATTGGTAAGCGGATCAAAATTAGGATGAAATTCCCTGACTTTCTGTGAATAAAAAGTATACACACACCTTACATTTGAATTTTAACCCTTGGCATAAATATTTAGTAAAAATAGTCCAGAGTTTAATCCCAAATCTAGTTATTTTTACTTGTTTTGCTATGTAATAAGCATTTATTAAGCACTTTGAGTATATACAACAACATCATAGGGAATACTTCTTGGGTTGAGGGACAAAAGTGGGAGCTTTGGGCTTCAAAAAAAATTTACAGTCTAGTTAGTGTTCAGGAAGCTCAAGCAAACCCATGCGATTCTGAGGAAGAAGAATAAAGAATTCCGTGGCATGTGGTGGGTGCTGGCACTGCATCCAGAATGGGGAGAAGCAACTGTACAGTGCCCACTGGAGGTGGAGTTCAGCTTTGCTCAGCCCATCTGCTGCACTGGAACAAAGCCTGCATATCATGGGCACAAGTGTGTGGTGATGGGTAAATGATTGCAGGGGAAATGGTGGCTGGGGGTCTAATCAGAGTTCTTAAGAGGGAAATGATATGATGAAAAAGGCATCAGAAATAAATTAGTCTCACATTGGCACATGCAGTGGCTGGAGAAAAGAGGGAGGGGAGGCAGATATACAAACAATCTGTTGGATTAGTTGGACCTGAAGGCTGGACTTGGGGATGTTCTTGTGGAAGAGCTACAGGCAAGAGTTGGTAGCAACATTAAATACGAAGGAGAGGAAAAGAGGCTGAAATAATTTGGATGTGTCAAACCCAGACAAGTAAAGTGAGAATGATGGAGGTGAGGAGGGAGATTAGGAGGAATTTTTTCATTATTCAAATTAAAATTTGGGTTTCAACCAAAAACTATCACATGACAACAGATACTCAGATGCAAGGTCTACTGTTCCCATATTACATTTGCGGAAACTAAGGCACCAAGGTCCAGAGGGCTTTTCCCAGGTCCCAATCTGGTATAGCTGGGGCCAGAACTCTGGCTTCTGACTTCCTGTCTTCTCTCCTTCTCCTCAAGGGGATGGTCAATGAACAGAGGCCCAGGGACCCACCCTGAAGACTGTCAGAGAGGAATGGAGAGAGCAATCAAAAACAGAAAAGGAGACCAAGGAGGAGAAAGTAGAGGGGTGGAAAGGAGAAGTCAAAGTATGTCATACTGTTAGTTTCAAAGAAAACATTGTGAGTTTTGATGCTTTATTGTGAATATATAGTAAAAAACTCTAAAAATGTAAGCATACTTAAAATTATTAAATATATCTTGCTAAAAGGATTTCTTTAAAGTTATTTAGTGTTTTAAAAGTATACATATACCCTGGCTGGTAGCCCAGTGGATAAGGTTCCAGCCTGCGAATCCAAAGCTTGCACGTTCGATTCCCCAGCCAGGGCACATAACAAGGTTGCAAACCAGGTCTCCAGTCAGGTCTGTGGCTGGAGGCAACCATACATTGATGTCTCTCTGCCTCTCTCCCTTGCCCTCTTTCTAAAAATAATGAAATAATAAAAAAAAAAGTATACATATACACAGCTGCCAATAATTAGATTCCACATAAAGGAAAGTTACCTACTTCTTTTAGATTGTGAACAACCCGTTTGTGGTTAACTTCGGTCTTCAGTCGCTGAAATTCCTCATCCAAAACAGGATCTCCTCTATCTAGCTGGGTTTTTAAATCATCAAAAATATTAAAATTAAACATAAATGCACACAACTTTATTTCTTCTTAAAATGGCTAGAACCCAGTATACAATTGATGAAATCCACCCAAGAAGTTCCCATTTAAAGGGGTGGAGATAAAATTAGGTTAAAATGATCATTATAATTATACTCATTGTTTAAACATAGGGAGTTTCTATAGAAGCACAAATCCAATACCTTCCTTTTGTAACTGAAAGAGAGTGTCTGGAAATTATTTCTGAGGCCTTTAAAAGTCACAGAAAGGATTTTAGAAAGTGTGTAATCATGGGAATATAGGAACTTCATTAAAAAGATATTTAATATTCCAGTGAATTTTTAAGCTCCTTAGAGCTGATTATCCAAGTATCAGATTTTTAAAAAGGCAAAGGATTCCTCCCCTTTCTGCATGATGGAGGTTGATGGGTCTGCTCCTTCCTAGAAGTAAGCTGTTTCCAGGCTGCTCCCCTTTATGCTTCCTTCCCCAAGGGCCCCTGGGCTCTCTGTCCTGTTCCCCAGGAGCCATGGCTCACTCCCAGGGATGGCCGCTGGGCTGGGATCAGTGTGTACATGTGCCTGCCTCCATGGGAAAGAGGATGGTGCACACTGCAGAATTTTTTGCCTATCTATAGTTTTTATTACTTGTTTGTTAGGTGACTTTCAAAACTACCTTGGCTCCTAGGTAAACTGTTCATAATTGTTTTTAAAGGCTGAACTGGAAGAAATCTATTCTGATTACCACATTAACACTATTCAGAGCTAAGAGAGTTATAGTGTTCTCTCCAGGGTGATGAGCTGTTGAGCTCAGATTTGCACATGTCAGGAAGCTGAGTTTGAGATTATGGCCTTAGGTTCAAAGTACAGATTTTGTGGGTGAGACCCAGACCCACGCAACCACTAAAAGTAAAATAGGTTATGAGCTAGAAGAGAAGAGGAAGATTTCTTATATCTTGAATAGGATTCTACTTATTTATGGTGAACATATTAGAATTTAGTATTGATTTCCTCATGAGCTCATCATCCTTGAGGGTCCAGGCCATCCAGCTATAATGCTGGCTCCCTCCACATTCTGCCACCTCCCCCATCTTTTGCCACATGCCACGGGACTCTAGGTGTTTCTTGGCACTGGGTTACCTGCCAGGATTCAGCTGCCAGATGACATCTGGACACACAGAACAGGGTCCCTGCAACACTTGTTCTCCCACTACCCTAGGGTCTCAGGGTGGCCAGCTCTTCCTTCTACTTGTCCTGTTGATTTATAGTAAAAATGCAACAGATCCTTTCCTGGCCCCCTCAATACCTTTTGTGAGCCTCCCTTCAGTCCCTGTTCCCCACAGTCTCTGCAGCGGGCCTTGCTTCTTGGATCATCTGGGAAGACAAGACCATAAGCATTCTCCAACAGCTCCCTCTCTGCACGCAAACCTGACCATACCCCGCCCTTCCTTACTTGACCTTCTCCAGTCCTTCCTCCTGTTCAAAGGCAAACTTCCCCTCTGACCATGGCCTCTTCCCAAGTTTCTTCAACCTTTTCCTTTGTAATGGTTCTTGGCCGTTACCCTATAAACATGCTCAAGTTCTTCCAATTAAGAAATCCCTTCCTTAACCTCCCCTCTGCCCCCTATTGTCCATCCATATCTCTTCAGCCTTGCTCATCCCAATTTCTCAGGAAATTACTCATTTGTATACATTCTTTGAGAACTACATTTTGGCATTTCCCCTCAAGTCTTCTGGAGCTACTGTCACTAGAGGCACACAAGGACCTCCAAATGACTACATCCCCTGTGTACACCTCATACATTATTTCCTGGAATCTTGTTTGCACTTGACTGATCCCTCTGTGTCTGCTTTCTCTGTGCTCTCCTGGTCCCCTGACCTCCCAGCCATTTCTCCTCTATCTCCTTAGTCTTCCTCTGCTCTCCCCTGGAAATCCTGAAGTTCTCTGGAATTCTTGCCTTGAGCTACTGTCTTTCTTAAGACTTGTACTTTCCCCATGTCACCGAACTTGCTCTGTGGTCTCAGCTCTTCCCTGATCACTCCCAAGTCTCTGTCTCCAGCTCAGACTTGTTCCTTCAGCTACCACCTGGATTCCCTCCAGCCATAACAGATATGACATGTTTTGTCTTCCACTAAGCTAGCTATTCTTGCATATTTGAGATCTCATTTAAAACCACAAATATACACCCAAGCTAGAAATCTAGGAATCAGTCTCCCTTTCCTTGCCCCTCATTTCCAATTTATCTATAAGTTCTAGCTTTATCACTGCACTCAGCATATTTTGTATCACCTCTAGACTGTGATATTCTTGAGATCAAGGACCATGGCTTATTCACTAGCACAGAATCTGACATATAAAGGTCATTCATTTAATGTGCCTGCAAGGTGAATACACAGTTGGATTTGTCTGTCAATGAAGTATTGGAAATTATAGCCTTAACTCTCACATTGCCTTGGTTGTGCCATATCTGTATCACCTTTATTTTTAAAACAGTTAGAAAATATTCCATTGTGGGGTCCACAGAAAGCACCTAATATTTTGTTTTTATAATTTTTTTAAAAAATATTGATTTTAGAGAGAGCGAGAGTGAGGACAGAGGCAGGGAAATAGAAATATTGATTTGTTCCACTTATTTATGCCTTCACTGATTGATTCTTGTATGTGCTCTGACCAGGGATTGAACCCAGAATGTAGGTATATCAGAATGACACTAACTAACTGAACTGCTGGCTAGGGTAATGTTTTATTTTTAAAATTGTGTGCAAAGGATCTGAACAATACACCAACCTAAATTTAAATGCCAATCAAATGTGTACCTTTCCTAAATGCTAAGATTTACAAATGTAATGATTTTATGTCCTTTGGGAAAAATTAAAAAGAACAAATTTATTCAAATATCTGATTTGGACTCCAAATCTTGAAAGAAAATGAATTCTGTATGAAAAATATATTCATATCTGACAAGATACATGTTTTTCCTCAATCCCTCCTGCCTAGTAGCCCACTGTGTGTAGCCCTGAGAGTGGGGAGCACATATTCCCAACCTTAAATACATATATTATGACTGAACTATTTCCCACCAAAATTCATATGTCCAAATCCTAAGTCCTAGTCAGGAGATATGGTATTTAAGGAGGTAATCAAGTCAAAATGAGGCCATTAGGGTGGACCCTAATGTGACTGGTATCATAAATGGAGGAAATCAACACAGAAGGGAGACAATGAGGAGGCGCAAGGAAAAAGCCGTCATCTACAAGCCAAGGAGAGCAACCTCAGGAGGCACCAACCCTGCCTACACCTTAATCTAGTTCTTCCAGCTTCCAGAACTATGAAAAAATAAATTTATGTTGCTTAAGCTACACAGTCTGTTGAATTTTGTTACAGCAGCCCTAGCAGACTAAGACCATAGGTGATGATTTCCAGCCAAGTCCTATCACCTCTGACCCGGGGGTGTTCTGTGCTTCAGCCACTATGGACCTATCTCTACTGCTCTCTGTATCTGCCCTGCACATAACAATGTCTTATGCCATGGTGAGCCCAGGGGTGTCACACAGTCTACGTTCTCATCTCTACTCTCCCTTCCCTGAACCTACATTGGACCACCTTGGTGGTCAGATGTGTTCTTCTCCCCTAATCCATTTTCCCTTCTCTGCTCAGCCCATTTGAATGTTTCAGACTTGAAACTTTTGTTTGAAGCTAGATCTGGCTCTGGTGTGGCTCCTGGGTATTGTCTTGGGATCTCTCTTACCTTTATGCTCTGCAGATCATGGGACAAGTGCACTTCACACCCAGAAGTTTAGCCCAAGTGCGACATATTCCCTCCCTCTCTTTGTCTTCTTATGACTTGGAAAAAAGGAAGCTTTCCAATTAGATGAGTTCTCTCCCCTTTCGGGTTTCTGAACCCCTCTAATACACAGTATAGATTTCTTGTGACATTTGCAGCCAGCCTTGATTTATAGTTAACAATTAACTTATATCAGCCTCCTCCCCTCTCAACTTAACCGTAAGTTTCCTTTCTTCTGATATGGCATCTTGCCTATAGCAGGAATTCAAAACAGTTAATGAAATAAATGATATCCAGTTAGTAGTGAGCCTGACCTTGTATTTGTTGTTTGCTCTCTGCCACTCTTCATTAAGGTCTTTTCTACATTTGAAAGACATGTGATCTTTACCAAGGTGCACCTGCCTGTGGAGGAAAAAACCAACTTCCAGAACCCATCAGAATACAATAATCAATTTTGAGTGGAATGTCTTAGCTATACTCTGCAACTGAAAAGGGATGTTGAGACGTTGGAGGAGACACCATGGGGAAGAGAAGTTGTAGACTTCAACAACATAATTAAGATGAATAACGTCTTTTACAAAATAAAGCTTTTCTTCTAATGACACATGCTGAAATATTTATGAATAAAAAATACTATGTTCCACATCATTAGTCATTAGGGAAATGCAAATCAAATTATAATGATGTACTACTTCATACCCACTGCAATGGCTATGATGATAATGATAATGATAATGACAATAATAGCAAAGAAAAATAACAGATATTGCCAACTGTGTGAAGAAACTAGAAAGTTAAACATTTCTGGTGGAATATAAAATGGTTTGGCCATGGTGAAAAACTTCGGCAGCACTGCAAAAATTTAAACAGAATTAGCACATGATCAAGCAATTCTACTCCTAGGTATATGTCTATGAGAACTGAAGATATGTTCATATAAAAAATTTGTATATAAATGTTTATGGTAGCATTATTCACAGTTGCCAAAAAGTGGAAACGACCAATGAATGGATAAACAAAATGTAGTATCTCCATAGAATGGAATATTATTATTATTATTATTTAAAATTTTATTGTTGTTGTATTACTTCCATCCCCTTTTTGCTACCCTCTGTCCCCCTCCCCACCCACCCATTCCCCCCAAAGTCAATCCCACCTGTTGTCCATGTCCATGGTTCCTTTATACTAGGTTCCTGTCTAAGCTGCTCTCCTTCTTTGCCTCTGCCTGCCCCCTCCCCCCAACCCCGTTCCCCCTGACCACTGAAGGCCTATTCCTTGTATTCATATACTTGGTTCTGTTTTGCTTGTTGTTAGTTTTGCTCATTATTGTCATGTAATGGGTGAGATCATATGATATTTGTCCTTCACTGACTGGCTTAAAAATATGGAATGGATTTGCGTGTCATCCTTGCGCAGGGGCCATGCTAATCTTCTCTGTATCATTCCAATTTTAGTGTATGTGCTGCCGAAGTGAGCACAGAATGGAATATTATTTAGCCATAAAAAGGAATGAAGTTCTGATGGATGCTATGACATGAATGAACCTTGAAAACATTAAAAGAAGCCAGTTACAAAAGGCCCTATATTGTATGATTCCACTTATATAAAATGTCCAGAATATGGAAATCTATAGAAAGTAGATTAGTGGTTGCCAGGGTCTGGGAGAGAGGGGAATGGGAATGACTGCTTAATGGGATTGGGAGTTTCTTTTTGGAGTGATGTTAATGTTCTGGAATTAATTAATGGTGATGGTTATAAAAATCACAAATATACCTAAAAGTTCTGCATCTGTCCTTGCCATGTCCCGTACCTTTTGCTAAGTATCCCTAGGTTCCACACTAGCAGCAGCCAGCCTTGGTTCAGAGCTGGGCCTCTCCTGGGCACTTTCAAGCCTAGCATAGGTAATAGCCATCTGAGATCACTTTATAGCTCATGCTAGCTAATTTATGGCAGAATAGTGGTGGCAGCTAATATTATCCTATACCTCCGGAGATACCCTAGAACCAGCATACCAGGTGCACAGCTTCAGACCACATCAAAATACCACCCAACCAGCTCCACAAGGGACACACACAAGGAACAGATTCAGTGGGCATCAGAGACCCAATGAAGTAGGTCCTGCTCCATGGGATGGACCCCTGAACAGCTGATCCTTCGCAGTGGTCATAGCCAGTCTGCTTGGGGTAAATGCCTCCCACTGATATGCCAACTTCAATCAAAGCTCAATTACAGCCAAAGGGTATACGCAGACCACATAAAGGTGGGGGCACACCTGGAGTGCCTGGCTAAGGTGACAAGGGAGGCTGTGCCACTGGGCCCTACAGAACACCTACTATATTAGGCCATTCTACCAAGCCTGGGAGATATAGTAGATGTACTTTTACATTTTTTAGTTTTTAATCCTCACATGAGGACATGGCTCATTGATTTTAGAGAGAGGAGAGGGGAAGGAGAGAGAGAGGGAGAAAAACACTGATGAAAGAAACATCAGCTGGTTGCCTCTCATATATAAACTGACAGGGACTGAACTCACAACCCAGGCATGTGCCATGGCAAGGAATCAAACCTGCAACCTTTCAGTTTATGGAAGGACATCCAACCAACCGAGCTACACCAGCCAGGGCAGCAGCTCTACTTAATACATAGAAACAAACACAGGGAGGCTGCTGAAATGAGGAGACAAAGAAACATGTCCAAAATGAAAGAATAGAACAAAATTTTAGGAAAATAGCCAAACAAAATGAAGAGAAGCAACCTACTAGAAGCAGAGTCCAAAATACTGGTTATAAGGATTCTCAATGAACTTAGGAGAAGAGTTGATGAACTTAACAAAAATTTTGACAATGACATAAGAATCATAAAAAAATAGAACTAGAAAAAAAAGAACCAGTCAGAAATGAAGAATTACATTAACTGAAATGAAGACCACATCACAGGGAATCAACAGTGGAGTAGATAAAACAGAGGATTAAATCAGAGATTTGGAAGATAAGGAAACATCCAATCAGAATGGCAAAAAGAAAAAAGGATTTTAAAATGTGAGGATGATATTAAGAGCCTCTGGGATAACTTCATGTGTACCAACATTTGCTTCATGGGGGTACCAGAAAGAGAAGAGAGAGCAAGGAATTAAAAACCTATATGAAAAAATCATGATGGAAAACTTCCCTAAACAGGTGAAGGAAAAGGACATACATGTCCAGGAAGTACCGAGAGCCTCAAATAGGATGAATCCAAAGATGCTCAGGTCAAGACATTACATAATTAAAATGCCAAAGGCTGAAGACAAAGAATCTTAAAAACAGTAAGAAAAAAGTAGTTAATTACTTACAAAGGAGCTCCCATAAAACTGTCAGCTAGCCCTGGCTGATAGCTCAGTGAAAAGGTGCTGGCCTGTGAACGCAAAGGTTGCTGGTTCGATTCCCAGCCAGGGCACATAACCAGGTTGCAAGCCAGGTCTCCAGCCAGCTCCGTAGCTGGAGGCAGGTGAAAGGCAACCATACATTCATGTTTCTCTCCCTCTCTGCCTTTCTCCCTTCCCTTCTGGAAATAATAAATAAAATCTTAAAAAAAACCCCAAAAAACAAAAAAAACTGTCAGCTGATTTCTCAACAGAAACATTTCAGGCCAGAAGGGATTGGCATGAACTATTCAAAGTGATGAAATGCAAACACCTATGACCAGCAAAATTGTCATTTAGAATCGAAGACCATATAAAGAGCTTCACAGACAAGAAAAAGCTAAAGGAGTTTATCACCAGCAAATCAGTATTATATGAAATGTTAAAGGGTTTTCTTTAAGAAGATGATGAAGAGGAAAAAAAGAAAAGAAATATGAACAATAAAATGGCAATAAACACATATCTATTAACAATTGAACCTTAAAAACAAAATAAACAAACAAGTGGAACAGGAACAGATTCAGATTTAGAGTACATTTTGATGATTGCCAAATGGGGGAGGGATTAGGAGTTGCATGAAAATGGTAATGAGATTAAGTAGTACAAATTGGTGGTTATAGTATTGTTGCAGGGATGTAAAATACAGCATAGAGAATATAGGCAATAATATTTTAATAACTATGTGTGGTATCAAGTGGGTATTAAACTTATTGGCATGATCACTTAGTAAGTTATATAGTATCTAATTGCTGGGGTGAACACATGAAACTAATATAATATTGTATGTCAAGTGTAATTGAAAAATTAAAAATTATTAAAATTACTCTTTGGTTACTTGGCATACATCCTATTTAGCTAAGGTGAGACTCTGAATGCAGACTTAAACTGAAGCAGAAGGTATTTCTAAGAGAACAAAGGGCCCCCTTAATGCCCATGCAGGCAAGTGGCAGGGCAACAGGGTGGGGAATTGCCTGGACAGACAAATGGACAAGATGGCCTCTCAAAGACCCTTTCCAGGAGGTTTTTTTTAGCTTAATTTAAGAGTTTCTGAAGTTTAGCTGAACCTGTACACATGGCTATATGGCTGGTATGACCTGATGAAAAAAAATTGTGAAAAGGGCTCCATTTTGATTGTAGGAATACATTTGAGTTTTAAGACCTCCATCAGAAACCTGCCCCATCACAGCCTGGACTGCTGGGTTCCCTGAAAGGCCTTGGAGGGCTCCTGGTAAGTGAGATTTGGGGTTCCTGGAGAACGACTGGGTGCTGGCAGCAGTGGGCAGCAAGGAGCAGTGTCCCGGCATCTCCCATGTGCACTCTAGTTCTGCTACTATCTGATCATGCTTAGGGAAGAGCATAGTTTAGTTACATTGATTTGTTCCTGATAAAAAATTCATTCTGAGATAGAATGTCCAGTGGAAGAAAAGAATAACCAAAATTATTTCAGAAAGTTCTAATTTTTCATTATCTCATAAAGTAAGCTATTACCAAGACCAAACTACTATTACCTGATACAAATAATTGTTCAATATTTACCACTTAAGGTGATTTTCAATCTCTTCACAAGTGTCCTGTCTGACTTTCTGTTCAAACAGTGCTTCCTTCATCTGTCTTGTTTTTGAAATTTCATTGCCTTGGT
Organism: Noctilio leporinus; assembly: GCA_004026585.1. Taxonomy (NCBI): domain Eukaryota; kingdom Metazoa; phylum Chordata; class Mammalia; order Chiroptera; family Noctilionidae; genus Noctilio; species Noctilio leporinus. The sequence goes on from PVIW01008434.1 coordinate 46,178, forward strand.
CCAAAACTGAGGGCAGGAGCAAGCAATGATTATGCCAGAAAGCAAATCAGAATCATTTGTTAAGAGAAAAACACATTTCCAATAGCAAAACTTAGCGATCTGAGTTTTGTTGTTTTTATTTATAAATAGTAAATGTCATAAGCAATAATTCTTTCATTTTCTGCCCAGATGCTGATTTAAGGTAGATCAGCTGGTTACCTTCTCTTAATTCTTTAATCTTTAATTTTCCTGGTTCTTGGTTTAGAACAGTTGCCACAGCAAATGGATTTGATAAATCCACTGGAAATCTCAAGTTCTGATATTCAATCTCCTGGGACCAAATCAGGAAGAAAACATCATTATTTTGCTTCTCTTGCGCTCCTCCCATCACAGTTAGTGTGATGCCCATTTACCTTAATCTTTGGAGGTTTTAATTTTGCTGGCTGTTGGTGAAAATTTATTTCTGTCATTGATTTTTCTGGAGGAACACTCCTTTTCTTAGAAAGAATATTTAACCTTTTAAATTCTTCTAACCTATTGTTTAAAACAGATATTAAATTAGTACTCATACATATATAATCCAACAACTCAAAGTTCCTATTTTTATCTTCCTTTAATAATATCATGACATCATCCATTAATTAGTCACTGGGAATCAAGTGATGTGCTAAAACATTGGTCTACTAAAATAAATGCAACATCAGTATATTAAAGGGTAATAATTTACATAAAAATAGCTTACCAATGGCTGTTTTTAGTTACATTCTCAAAGAACGTAATTAGTAGAAAACACGATATGCTGAAAATTGCTCTCATGGCCTAGCAAAATTTACTTCAAGACTATTGGTTTTCAATAGCTAGATTTACTAAATTAAAAAAAATCTTACATTGATTTATCTTCTTAGTGAAAGAATAATTATGCCCACCATTTGTACAAAGATCTTTCAAAAGGAGATTCAGAATGTTTGAGATCTTTTTTTAACTGAAAACTGCCTTTGGACATACATATGTGTAGACAGTGCTGCTAACATGCCTGCAGAAGCCATTTGAGATATTATGAGATGTAGTAGAACTACATTATGTTCCTAAGTACTACCTATGAAACATTTCTTTAAGAAGCAAGACTATCTGAACACTTGTTTTATAGGATTACCTAATTCCATGATAGTACAGATATAAGAATATGCTAACATTCACTGATTTTGATAGTCAGTATGCATTTACTGTGCACCTACTGAACAGGCCTCACTGCACAATATGGGTGACATGCCAGCAATCTCAAATTTAACATCGCTTATGTAAGAGTGTCCTGGAAGGTCCATGGCATGGGAGAACCTTTCTCTTGTGAGACACACGTGGACAGACATGGCATGATGTTCAGGGATGAGGTGCTTGGTTAGGGATTTAGCTGTGGCTCAGCATCCACATCTCAATAGAGCTTTGATATCATTTCTGCTGTCAATATTAGGAAATGACAAAATAATGAGGGTGTTAAAAAACAGTCTCCTTAAGAAATCTAATTGCTAGTGTTGACAATAAAAATGAAGGGGTCTAAGACAGTAATAAACTAAAGAGTTACATGCAGATTTTGGTCATGCCAAGTTTAGGACATGAGTAAGTCTATTACCCACTCTATTCTGAAATAAATAAAGCAACCCACGAAGCTTTCAGAGAACACTGGAGCCAGGATAAATTTTTTTCCTTCATGGTGAAATATGTATGTTATAGGACTATTTTCAGATTGGGCAGATATGCATGTCTTGAGACAAAGCCCTTGAAAACGTAGAGTGTGCTAAAAACACACAAGTTTAGAAATAGTATATATCAGCATTTGTATGGTGTTTCTCCTATATAATGCATTCATGTAGTTAAGAACATGTCTATGGAAATATAGATAATAAAAATCCCACTCAAGCAGTATCTTTAGGGAAAAAAATCATGATATAAATATATAATAAATCATAGTTACACTTTAATACACCTTATGATGTAAATGTGTAATGTGTATCTATGCATGAAGAAAAGAAAATTAAGATGTTTATCATTTTCAAAATATTTATAAGAATTTTTCAAGATTAATATTTATACTGTGACAAATTTTCCTTTTAACTTTTATAAAAATGTGTTTTAGAATAAAACTAGTAGTGTTAACTAGATACATTGGGATATAAAATACAAACTCACATTTAAATGATAATAGAACTTCAGAAAAAAACTTGTTTTGAAGTATTGTAAAACTTAACCCTATTTCACATCTTTACTGACTTGAATGCTAATGGTGTTTCTACAAACCTCCTATGTGGCACATTTCCTTTTCTGCTGTATGTTGAAGTCACTTGTTACACAGGACTTATTTTGGCTCCTCTGTTGTAGGTATCTTCAAGGTGTGATACATTTCCCATGGGGCTTTGCAATGGACACTGCCTAGCGCAGGCACTCATTTAATTATTATATTAAAACTTTGAAAAGCTATATTGTTCTGGCCTTATGATTTAAATTTTGAGCAAATAATATTATATACATAAAGTCAAAAATTCAAACAGCACACCAGTAGCCATTAGTGAAAAAATTTATCCCTCAAAACCCTTTATCTCATCCATACATCCCTCCTTGGCAGAAGCAATTATTGTTACAAGCACAGATATATTCTATGCATTATCATTATCTTTTAAAGTGTATTTTAAGCAAGTTTTTGATGGCATTCTATTACAAGAAAGAAAACAGAAGAGAAGGAAGACAGATATTTTAAAAAGTTTTAAGAATAAGCAAAAATATTCCAAAGCCGCTGTACTTTAAAGCGATGCTGGGAGAGCATGTTCCAGTGAAGACACATTCATAGGGTTGAGAGTTGAACTGTGAAATCCATAACTGCATTTTTATTTGTGCTGTCCCATACTGAAAGGGTGTAAATATTACAGCCACATTCATCTTCCCATTAGCTGGAATTATTCCTAAGAATAGAGAAATAGAAAAAAAATGATACCTGCTCTTCTGTAAGTTGCATGTGTGCACAGGTGCGCGCGCACACACACACACACATTCTTCCCAAGATAAGTAAAAGTACTTGTGTCCTCTTTATATACAGGGTGCACATGATATTGTATCCTCTTTACATACAGGGTGCACATGATATGTTGGCAATAACCTTGCATCTCCTTATTTCACATGCTTCTTATTAATTTGGAAAAACTGTGTTCCTAACACAGTTAACATCACTGTTTCAGATAGAAAGTATTAAATTTTGAGAGCAACTATCATGTTGAAGGAACATGATGTTAGAGTAACCATAATTTCTGGACTGAGTGCAGGGCAAACTGCTAAGAAAATTGTGGACTTCAATAACATCCACTTACATACAGTTGTCAACATGAAGAGGGTGTATGATGCTGATCCTGATGTCGCCACAGCAACAAGGAAACACATAAGGAACACAAGGATCACACAAGACCAAATATTGTACACAGAATCCAAGAGATCATCAGTGATGATCCAGGAAAATCAATGAGCTCCATGGCAAGAAGACTGCAGATGTCAGATGCAATGGTTTGCAAGATTATTGCTGAAGATATCGGATACAGATCCTACGTTCTTAGAAGAGGCCAGTTTTATGACACAGCAGACAAAGGAAAAGCACTTTGAAAAAGCAAGGAAACTGCTAACAAAATAGAAAAATCCCAAAGAAAAAAACCCTCTGATTTTCTTCTCTGATGAAAAGAATTCTCAGCAGGATCAAATCATCAATAGAAGAAACAACAGGTGGCTCTGTGAGAGTCTTAATGAAGTCCCAGTTGTCATGAAAATGAAATTTCCTGCTACAGTGATAGTGGTAGGTGTTGTCAGCAATGAAGGAGATATCACGACCCCACATTTGTTTCCACAAAGCTTGAAGGTGACTGCTGATGTTTACCTTGACATTTTTTTTTTTTACCTTGACATTTTGAGAGAAGTAGTTGTGCTGTGGATGAAGCAAGTTGCAAATAGACGTCATTTCCTCTTCCAACAAGATGGTGCACCAGCACATAATGCCAAAAAGGTGCAAGAATGCCTCAGTGTCAATGTTTCTGAATTCTGGTCAAAGGAAATCTGGCCACCTAGTTCACCAGATGCAAATCCTTTAGAGTATTATGTATGCAGCAGTTGTGAGAAAGAAGTTAATAAACAACCTCATTCCAATAAAGAGACTGTTAAAGCTAAGATTGACAACATGATGATGTCCATGGATAAAGAAAAGTTAATTAAAGCATGCTTAAGATTCTGAAGTCAAATCGAGTCTATTATTGCAGCAAATGGAGACTTTCTTGAGCAATTTAAAAAACAGCCCTGACTGGTGACTCAGTGGAATGGTGCCAGCCTGTGAACCCAAAGGTTGCTTGTTCGATTCCCAGTCAGGGCACATAACCAGGTTGCAAGCCAGGTATCCAGGTGAAAGGCAACCATAGATTGATGTTTTTCTTTCTTTCTTCCTCTCTCCCTGTCCTTCTCTCTAAAAATAATGAATAAAATCTATAAAAAATATTTTAAAAATTATGACTGTTTATATATTTACATATAAGAATAAATTTATTTTAAAATATAACACTTTTGTATTATATTGTTTAATTGACTAAAATTTTGCCACTTTATCGCATGCACCCTGTAGTCTTTTCATTAAATACATGTGAATCATGTTCTGGTGTTTACATTGATTTTATTTACCAATTACTCCATTAATCTTTTTTAATGATTATATGATTGTGTCAGATACATAAATATAAACATATCAATCAGTATTAGTAAATCACAGATGAATCCTGGGAACTGTAATCTTTAAATCAATTACTAGATATCAATGTTAATGCTGTGAACATCAAGGAAAAGCTAGGAATCCACATAAAAGGTTTTATCCAAAAATTCAGTTTTCTATATTTTTGTATAATTTGATTCTTTCCTTTAAAATCTTCAGGATGGGACTTTCGGCCAAGATGGAGATGTAGGTTGCCTCCTCACACAACCACATTAAAATTACAAGTAAACTACAGGACAGCCATCACTCAGAACTCAGAAATCAAGTTGAATGGAAGTCTGACAACTACAGAATTAAGGAAATCACATCCACCCAGACTGGTAAGAGAAGCTGAGACACAGATACATTGAATGGGTTGGTCCCACACTATGTGTGGTGGATAAAAATTTGGAAGAGATATTTCAGAAGTGAGGAGTTTTAGCCCCACACCAACTCCCCTAGCCTGGGATTCCAGTACCAGGAAGATAGGATCTCATAAATTCTGGCTATAAAAACAAGTGGGGATTGAGTCAGTAGAAGAAACTTCTGGAATCCCTAGCAATTTATCTTAAAGAACTAGCACACAGACTTACTGAGATGCACTTCCTCTGAGCTCCAGAATAGAGGTACCAACTCAAAAGGGACCAATAGCATATAGGGAGGAACTGAAGTGTCTGGCATTAAGGCAAAAGCTGGAGGATCAAAGCTATGAACAGTAAAATGGCAATAAATACATATTTATCAACAATTGAGAAGAACAGCGACAGAACTATGAATATGGAGAGTGTTTTGTTGGTTGCCAGATGGGAGGTGTGTTTGGAGGAATAGGTGAAGAGGTAAGAGGATTAAGAAATACAAATTGGTAGTCACAGAATAGCCTTAGGGATGAAAAATACAGAACAGGGAATAAAGTAGTTAAAGTAGTCAAGAAACTTATATGCACGACCAATGAACATGAACAAAGGTGTGGTATTGCCTGAGGGAGTGGGTGCTGCTGGATGGAGGGGGACAAAGGGGGAAAACTGAGACAACTGAAGTAGCATAATCAATAAGATATAATAAAAAATGATATAATCTTCAGGATGGACAACTGTTTTCTTCAAAGTCAACTATCCTACCATGTCTTACTCCTCTCTTGTGTTTTCCTTTGGGGCTGGAACCTAGTAAGTGCCAATAAATGTGGAATGAAAAATAAAAGGGAGAAAGGTAGAGGGGGCAGAGGAGGGAGGGTCAATGTAGTAAGTTTGTGAAGGGCTAATGTTTGATTTCCAATGAAGGCTTTCTGGTTTGCTTTCTAGATGACTCCTTATGCCCCTGTGCATTTGTGTTTTTTTTCTGTTTTTTTCTGTTCGCTCATAAATTTCTGACATACCTCCTTCCCATCTGACCCTTCTCTGAATCTTGAACCACCCTTGCTGTCTATGCTCACTATATGGACACTTCACTTAGCCAGCTAAGTGTTCATTGAGCATTTGCTATGGGCCGGGCACTGTTTAGTACTCTAGAAACAGCAATAGGCAAAACAAAGTCACAGATTGCAGAGTTCACATTCTAATTGAGGAAAGCAAAAATAAATAAACAAGTAAATATAAAACATAAGGTCATGAATACCAACAAGAAAAATAATGAGGAGGCAAGTAAAATGTGACATACAGATGATTCCTCATAACTGTGTTTCTACCTCAATAAATAATGAATGAATCCAAACTTCAAGGTCTATGCCATCCTACACATTACATAAAACTCCTCCTGACTTTCCATCCTGCAGGAACTGGAAGTCCTCTAAATGTCTGTCTGCTCTACAGTACTCATGCATTGCCTGAATTGTTGCCTTTCAAAGTTTATAAGCTCCTAACTAGATTGCAAGCACCTAACGCAGACAACAGGCCCCCAAAAGCTTTTATCGTTGAGGTTCTCAATTGATAAATACCTCAGGAAAAGATATTTGTCAATTTCATGAGAGCAGAAGTAAAAATCTTGAAATAACACCCACTAGTGATTCAGAGCCCACCACAGAGAAAAGGTAACAGTCAGAAGCTCTGCATTCTCTGCATCAACCTAAGAGCAGCAGAATGTAAATGCCATGATGCCCTGGATTCAACACCTTGACCACCCACTTGGTTAGAAAATATACCTGTTCAACCTGCAATTCACTGGGGGCCTTCCACTAAGAAGATTCTGATGCTTTGCTCCAGCTCATTAACTTAAAAAAAATAAATAAATAAAGCTCTAGAGTCAAAGATTAATGTTTGTCTTGACCTGACTGATTTATTTTTAAGTGATCTCAGCCCAGTTCTAATGCATAAAGTGTCTTGGAGCTATAGCCTAGGCAACCAGAGTACACTGCTCTTTGCATTAACAGGGATACCAGTCAACAGAGCTGTTAACAGAATTTGGTCACAGCTGATTGTCAAATGTTAACAGCTACAAAAGGTGTGCCAAGCAGTCATAGCTTATTGCTTGGCAAAAATTAATGGTGGGAGAAATAGAGTATGTTTCATATTTTAAAAGTAAGAAGAGCACCCAAAATTTACTACTTTATAGAAAACCCAAACAATGATTTTATGGTTTCAACTTAATTTCAGGCCATTACCTTTAACATAACCAAGGGTATTATTAAATCATAGGGCAGGGAGGGTGATGAGACAGAAAGAGAAGAGAGAACAAAACGCAGAAATAAACTAAAGGTTAAGAAAACCCCAGCTTATTTACAAAATGAGTATTATAAAGAAAATATAACAACACTTAAAAATTCTATAATTATAAATGAAGCCACCACTATATCTTTGCCTTGATTATAATTATGTAAAATGTACATAAATATGGGCAACTACTAAAAGGAGACAGAAATATGAAAGTACATTACTTATTAAGGCATAAGGCCCAGGATGGTGATAATTTTTTAAAAGATTTATTTATTTATTATTTTTAGAGAGAGGGAAAGGGAGACAGGCAGAGAGGGAGAGAGACATCAATGTAAGGTTGCCTTTCACCTGCCTCCAGCTTCGGACCTGGCTGGAGACCTGGCTTGCAACCTGGTTATGTGCCTTGGCTGGAAATCGAACCAGTGACCTTTGGGTTCGCAGGCTGGTACCTTACCCACTGTGCCACCAGCCAGGATAGATAATTTGTTACAATTTCTTTTCTTACATGTTCATACAATGTTATTATAATTTTAAAGTAAATTTCCTTCAAAAATCTCAGAAAGTACAGACCATTCTACCATTGCTTGATGTATTGGTATTGATCTTAGTCTTCCAAATTTAGGGTTTCACTAGCTGTGACTTTGGGTAAACTTAATCTCTCTAAACCTCAGTTGGGAATTTAACAGCTACACTGTTTAAAAATTGTCCATGAATAAGCTATTGACAACAGCTTTTTGATTCACTGGATTACAGAAGGCAGGGCTCCCAGATGTACCTTCCATCTGACTCACCACTGGGAGTCTCACACCACCCAGGGACAGTTGCAGGCCATCACCGCTGCTCAGGGTGTGTGGACAAGGAAAGGCCCCAGAGACCACACAGACCCTGACTCACACCCTTATTCAGCCTCCCATGAGCTCTGTGGTTTAGCCTGGTTACTTTGCCTGAGGCTCATTTTTCTTATCTGTAAAATGGGATCAGGAGAAAATGACTTACAAGGTCTAGGATAATGCTTGGCACATAGTGTGTGTGCTGTAAATGTGTCCTTTCCAATGTCTGTGCCAAATAAACAAGTTATAATTTCTTTCTTTCTTTCTTCCTTTCTCTCTTTCTCTCTCTCATTCCTTCCTTCCTTTCATCCTTCCTTCCTTCCTTTCTTATCTTTACCTGAGCACATTTTTTTCATTGCTTTTAGAGATCGAGGAAGGGAGAGAGAGAAACTTTGATGTAAGAGAGAAACATCAATCAGTTGCCTTCCTGTGTGCACCTGGACCAGGGATGGAACACGCAACCTAGGTATGTGCCCTGACAGGGAATTGAACCTTCAACCTTTTGGTTATGAGATGAGGCTCCAACCAACTGAGCCACACCAGCTAGGGCACAAGTTGTAATTTCTTGTGTGTGAAATAATCATTAAAATGTCAAGAAGAGGAAATTTTTTGGTGGGGGAGAGAGAGGATTTATACATGACCTGACCCATTTGAGTTTTTTAAAGTCCCTAAACCTTATTTTAATCTTTAAATCCTTCTCCCTTCAGCAAACTTTGTGACTGGAACCAGAAATAAGTAGTATTGGAATATTCCTTTTCTTCCCTATCCATCAAAGACCCAGAATGCAGACACTGGAGCAGGATGAGAACACCCTGGGGGTTCTGCTTGTACAAATGGAAAGCTGAGGAGGAGTCTGAGTAGCATGCTGGCAAAAACCAACCTAGGTCAGTGGCTCACTGTCTGTCAAGCCTGCAACATGCTGGCTGGGAGCAATGAGTGTGGCGCATGTACCACATGGCCAGTGTCCAGGGCACTGTGCCCAGCATAGCAATCACTCCTGGCAGGGCAGATGGGCTGTACAGGAATGCTTAGTGCTGAGTTCAAGGGGCTACTGACAGTGTCTTGAAGGGCCCCCCCCTCCCCCCACACCTACCTATTGTTCAGGAGCCATCATAAGCCTCACCAACCTTTCATCAAGACCTATCCACTCCACCATCCACCCCTCATCATCTCCATAGCCAGCACCCATCCAGGCCAACTTCACCTTCCTTCCTAAGGGGGCTGTCTGCTTTCCCCTTGTGCTATTCCAATACTTAACTCTCCCCTGAGACAGCCTAAGAGACCTTGTAAAATATAAATGAGGTCATGCCACTATATTGCTTAGAAACCTTCAATGGACTTGCATCTAGCTCAGAACCAAATGCTGACTCTTACCCAACTCAAGTCCCTGTCAGCTGCTCCAATTTGGGTCTTGTAACTTCCTCCCCTTGCTCACACCCTCCAGACATGCTGGGCTTCCTTTTTTCTCTCCAGTGTTACCATGACAGGCCTCTTCTAACCTTACGGCCTTTGCGTTGATTGGCTTCCTTTGCTTGAAATTCACTTCCTCAGCTCTAACCAGGTCTGATACCACTTTATCCATCAAGCCTAAGTGGATATTACTTTTACTCAGAAATACTTTTCCTGACCACCTGACTGGGAGCTGGGAGCTGGTCACATCACCAGTTTATTTTTCTTCACAATCATTTCCACTGGGAAGTATCATTTTTTGAGTGCTTGTCTCTATCCCTGTACTAGAAAGTCAGCCCCAGCAGGCTGGGAAGTGTGTCCATCTTGTTCCCTGTGGCACCTCAGTTCTTATCACAGTGTCTGATGCACAGCAGGTGCTGAGTACCTAGTTCTGCATGGATGAATAATGTGGTGGGATGTAAACCCTGCAGAAGAAGCAAACCCAGCAGCATTTCTGGTGAAAGATGATGAAATAAAGCTATTTTAACTTGACTACCTTCCTGTAAAACTCACCAAAACAACAAGGGGAAAAAAAGTGTCAAATGAAAGAGAAAATAAATCAGTTTTTTTTTCTTTTAAGATTTTATTCATTATTTTCAGAGAGAAGGGCACGGAGGGAGGAAGAAAGGGAGAGAAACATCAGTGTATGGTTGTCTTTCGCCTGCCTCCAGCTAAGGACCTGGCTGGAAACCTGGCTTGCAACCTGGTTATGTGCCCTAACTGGGGACCGAACCAGCGACACTTAGGTTCACAGGCCAGTGCTCAATTCACTGAGCCACACAAGTCAGGGTGAGAAAATAAATATTTTAAACTAGGGAAATGACTATAAGCACAAAGCACAGATTAGCAGTACGCCTGCCAAATACTGTAAATTGAGGCATGTGGCATGCTGAGAGCTGGGAGGAGAGCAGCTTTCCCCTCATGTAAGAATCACAACCCTGAAAACATGTTCAACTACTTTGATTACTGTGATAAAATATGGGAGTGTGGTTGGGCCCTAGAGAAGTGGGGCTCATGATAAAGGGACAAAACCTCAACATCACAGAACAGTAGGGAGGAAAGCTGAGGAAGCCACTGTGTGACATGTCATTTCTATCACCTCAGACCCAGGGCTGCTTCAGAAGGTGGCTGGCAGTGGAGTGGTAAGAGAGCAGATAATGAGTGACCACAGAATGGCAGCTCACAGAACAGATGGTGTAGAGACTTTCCTATGACTCATCCAGTCCTCCTGAGCACAGGGCAGTTACGTGAGATATTCCCCCAGGGTGCTCAAGCTCAGAGCGTGGAGCCAGGTTTCTTGGGTTCCAATCCTAGTTCTGCTTTTGGGCAACTTGCCTAAATACTTCATGCTGCCAATTCCTCACTCATCTGTCAAGTGAACCTTCTAATAGAACCTATCTATAAGAGCTGTTGGGAGTATTAAATGAGTTATATCTTCAGAGTGGTGTCTGGCACATAGTAAGCACTATGTACATATTAACATTATTATTAGTGTTATTAATTATTATGATTACTATCACCATCATCTTGTTTCTCACATTATTCCCCTTTTATATCCAATCAACATATAACATTATATATATTTTATATATATATGCTTTGTAATTTGGAAGCAATTCAAGGTTTCTGCTTTGAACTTTTACTTTGGACAAAATATGCACTTGCAATGATGAAAGATCAGGAAACAAATGGATAACTCTCATAACATTTAAAAACAAATTTTTAGTGTTCACAGCAGACCATTCTGGACAGATAATTAAATCGCAAACCTAAACATCAAGAGACAGAAATTGGAGAACCAGAATCACTTTAGGTGGAGATTTCATTTTCAAAGGTCCTGAATGGCACTGAGATCTATGTCCTTTGGGGTATGCAAAGGCAGACTGCCCACAGCTCATGAGAAACATCAGAGATTCTGAAAGCTTGGAAAGAAATAATACTCTCATTTTATCTGAAATTGAATTAAAAGGTGAATACAAAACCAAGGAGCTATCAAGAGCCAACATTAAAGTAAGAATGAATTAACTTCTGATTTCAAGTTTTGAACTTGGAAGAAATTTACCTGGACATTATTATAAATTATCTCTATGACTCAAATGATCCCAACTTCTTTATCTTCAAGTGTTTAATTTCAATTTACATTATGTCAGATATGGAAAATGTGTATCTTGAGACCTACTCTCCAAATTCTCTTTGATCTAACAACTCTAAGAAAATCAGAAACTTGAAATCTTGACTCTCCTTACCTGATGCTGGCTCAACAGTAAAGGCTTGATGAGACTGAATCAAAGCAATATGAAACTCAAAATCTACAGGGCAGCTGCACTGCAAAGGAATAACATACTTTTTGCTGCAAAAAAAGAAAAATAGAAAATATCATTTTCTTTATAACTAATTCATTGATATCAAAGAACAGAGACTCACATTATGTAATAAACAACTATAACAATGACAACAGTCAACACCAATACAATAATTTCTGGTGCCAGCTCTACTATACATTCCCTAAATAGTAACTATTCTAAAGATTATTTATTTATTTATTTATTTTCAGAGGGAGGGGGAATGAGGGACAAAGAAAGGAACAGAAACATTCATGTGACAACAAACATTCAACAGTTGCCTTTTGCATGTCCCAGAGAGGGATATGGCTCACAATCCAGGTATATGTCCTGACTGGGAATCAAACCGGTGACCTTTCAGTTTGTAGGACACCCAACCCACTGAGCCACACAAAGCAGGGTGATAATAACTATTTTAATCCTATGTGGTAGTACTATGGCCCCCCACTTACAGAAGAAGAAACTGAGGCACAAGTGAGAATAAGTGTTCTGCCCAAAGTGACAATGCTAACTGGTGGTATAATTGGAATTTCATGGTGGTCAACTGTCTTGAGTGTCCACACTTCGAATACCTCTTTCCCTGTGGCCTCTTGGGTGCTGCAGGTTTATCCTGTTGGACACTCTCAGTCATGAGGGATGGCATCTCTGCCACACACTAGGCTCCTGGGAACCACTGAATAAGCAGGCCTCGCAGGAGCTGGGAAGCCCCTGTCTTTACAGAACTCGGAACTAGGCTATGTTGAAGAAACAACACTGTGGGCTGTTTGATGGAAATATGCTAGAGACTTTTTATTTCGTTACAAGTCCAACAACCTTTTTCTGGTCAAGATGGAGGTGTAGATAGACAGGCTTCGTCTACTTGCACAACCATAGAAAGAATTACAAACATCTCAAAAACAACAACCAGAACTGTCAGAAAATCAAGCTATATGAAATCCAACAACCAAGAATTTTAAAAAGCCACATTCATCCAGATAGGTAGGAGGGGCAGAGTTGTAGAGATGGAGCAGAGAGGTGGTGTGGTGTGAAGTGGCAGGGGAATGGATAGTCTCACATTTATGTGTGGTGGATAAAAACCAGGAGGGTTACCCTGGGAGTGAGTGATCCCAGCCCTAGGCCAGGCCATGTAGCCCACGGTTCCAGCATCAGGAAGATAAACCCCCTTTACTACTGGCTATAAAACCAGTGGGGGTTGGAGCGGCAGATGGCTAAATTTTTGCTGCTTGAAGGGCCCAAATTGGCTTAGAGCATATGCAAACCCCGGGGCAGCAGCTGGAAGGGAGCCAATCACATCCAGGAAGTGGGTGAAGTGACTGGAAATGGGGCCAGTGAGGGGAAAATCATCAGAAGTCAGGCAGCAGCACTGTCCTTGAGCCCCTCTGAACCTCTCTGAGCCCCTCACCACACACAGAACCATAAAGCATGAAGTGGCAGCCCCACCATGGCAAATACCTAAGGCTCTGCCACACACAATTTACAGGGGCCTTTGCTACATTTGCTACATAAACAAAAGGCCACACTACTAAGCCAGGGAGTAGAGGCAGCTCTACCTAATACACAGAAACAAAATAGGGAGGCTGCCAAATAGAGGAGGTAAAGAAATACAGCCCAAATGAAAGCGTAGATCAAAACTCCAAACAAAGAACTAGGTAAATGGAAATAAGCAGTCTATCAGATAAAGAGTTCAAAACACTGGTGATAAGGATGCTCAGAGAACTCATAGAGCACAACAAAACCATAAAGGAAGAAATGAAGTGTACATGCAGTGAAATAAAGAAAAACACACAGAGAACTAAGATTGAAGGGAAGGAAGCTAAGATTCAAATCAATGATTTGCAACAGAAGGAAGAAATAAAACATTCTACCAGAATAGAAAGAGGAAACAGGAATGCCCAAAACAAAACAATAACAAAACAAGAATAAGAATAAGCGAAGCTTAGGGATCTCTGGGACAACTTTAAATGTACCAACATATGAATCAGGGGTGTGCCAGAAGGAGAAGGGGAAGAGCAAGCAATTGAAAACTTATGTGAAAAAATAATGAAAGAAAACTTCCCTAATTTGGTGTAGGAAGCACAGAGAATCCCAAACAATCTGGACCCAAAGAGGACCACACCAAGACACATCATAATTCAAATGCCAAAGGTTAAAGATAAAGAGATAATCTTAAGAATAGCCAGAGAAAAGCAGAGGTACCTACAAAGGGGTTCCCATAAAACTATCAGCTGATTTCTCAAAAGAAACTTTGCAGGCAAGAAGGGACTGGCAAGAAGTATTCAAAGTTGTGGAAAGCAAAGCCCTACAACCAAGAGTACGCTATCCAGCAAAGCTATCATTTAAAATGGAAGGGCAGATAAAGTGCTTCCCAGGCAAAGTAAAGCTAAAGGAATTCATCCTCATCAAACTATTATTACACGAAATGTTAAACGGACTTATTTAGGAGAAAGAAGAACATCAAAACTATGAACAATAAAATGATAATAAATTCGCAAATATCAACAAATGAATCTAAACAACAAAAATAGACGATTGGCTCCGTTGCCACCTGGAATTGGCTTCTGAAAGAATAGCAGAGAATAGACAGCCCACAGGTCCAGAATACAAACAGACAGCCCAAATAAAGAACACACCAAGAACAGCAAGTGGAGAAAATCTGGGAGACTGCAACATTGAAATCCACAAATCTCCTATCACAGAAGGGTGCTCAACTAAGGCAAGGAAGCAAAGCAGGTTAACCCAAGGAAAAAACAAAAAAATAAAAAGCAAGCAACAACAGACACCCAAAATGGGGAATAAAAGAATCAGTCCATCACCAAAAGGAAAGGAAGAATCCCCAGAAAGACCAAAAAATGAAACAGAGGCACCTGAAATATCAGATAAGGAATCCAAAAGAATGACGATAGAGAAGCTCAGTGAGCTCAGCCACATCAAAGAAAACTATAAACAACTCCAGGAGAACTACAAAGAACTCCAGGGAAGTTACAAGGAACTTACTGAGAACTACAACAGCATGAAAAAGGACATGGAAACTATCAATAAGTGCCAGGAGGAAATGAAGAATACAATTTCTGAATTGAAGAATACAGTAGAAGGAATC
>PVIW01008435.1:0-61270 GCA_004026585.1 Noctilio leporinus
TGGTTCTGTTTTGCTTGTTGTTAGTTTTGTTCATTATTGTCCTGTAATGGGTGAGATCATATGATATTTGTCCTTCACTGACTGGCTTATTTCACTAAGCATAATACTCTCCAGTTCCATCCATGTTGTTGCAAAGGGTACAAGTTCCTTCTTTCTTTCTGCTATATAGAATTCCATTGTGTAAATGTACCAAAGTTTTGTGTGTAGTAATTTCTTACAATCCTTTGTTTTTCTGAAGTATCAGTTGTGATTTCTCCTCTGTCGTTTCTGATTTTGTTTACTTGGGTCCTCTCTCTCTTTTTCTTGATGAGCCTGGTTTAAAAGGCCTGTCAATTTTGTTCATTTTTACAAAGACCCCAATCCTGAAATTATTGATTCTTCAAATTGTAGTTTGAGTCTCTAAGTTATATAATTCTGCTTTGATCTTGATTACTTCCTTCCTTCTACTTGCTCTGGGCTTTGTTTGTTGTTGCTCCTCTAGTTCTTACAGATTTATAGTTAGGTTGTTTGTATAAGCTTCTTCTATCCTTTTTAGGTAGGCCTGTATTGCTATGAATTTCCCTCTGAGGATTGTCTTTGCTGTGTCCCATAGGTTTTGGGCTATTGTGTATTCACTGTCATTTGTTTCCAGGAACTTTTTGATTTCATCTTTGATCTCATTGTTTACCCATTCCTTGCTTTAAAAACATGTTATTCAGTCTCCATGAGTTAGTGTTTTTGGTTTTTTCCCTTGAGATTGGTTTCTAGATTCAAGCCATGTGATCTGAGAAGATGCTTGGTATGATTTCAGTTTTCCTATATTTGTGGAGACTTATCTTGTGACCTACCATGGGGTCTATCTTAGAGAATGTCCCATTTGAAAAGAATTTGCATTTGAAAAGAATGTGTATTTTACTTCTTTGGGGTGAAAGGTTCTGTATACATCAGTTAGGTCCATTTCCTCTAGAGTGTTGTTCAATGCTACAATATCCTTGGTGTTTTTTTTATTTGGAAGATCTGTCCATTGTTGGTAATGGGATATTAAAATCCCCTACTATTAGTGTGTTGCTATCTATATCCGTCTTGAAGTCCTCCAAGATTTTTCTTATATAGTTCAGAGCTGCTATGTTGGATGCATATATGTTTACCAGAGTTATATCTGCCTGATGGATTGTTCCCTTAAGTATTATAGAATGTCTTTCTTTATCTCTTTTTATGGCCTTCATCATAAAATCTATTTTGTCTGAAATAAGTGTTGCTGCTACAGCCCTTTTTCTCATGTTCATTTGCTTGATATACATTTTTCCATTCCTTCACTTTCAATCTGTGTCGATCTTTTGTTCTGAGGTGGGTCTCTTGAAGACAGCATATATGTGGGTCATGTTTTCTTATCCATTCAGCTACCCTGTGTCTTTTGATTGGTGCATTTAATCCATTTACATTTAAGGTTATTATTGATACTTATTTATTGCCATTTTCCCACTTTGTACCTGTGTTCCTCTCTGTCTCTGTTTCTTTATTTATTTATTTTTATTTTTATTTTTTTTCACGACTCCAGCTAACTTTATTTTTGGCCTTAGGTCAGGTCTCCAAAGGGTTTCCCAGCCAGTCACTTCACAGACTTCTTCCCAGTAGACCTTGTTGTCACCCCAACCCTTGGCTTCTGGTACCACCTGCTTCTGTCACCTGGGCTCCATCTGTCCAACAGCCTCAACTAGGAGCTCAAAGCATAGCTACCAGTTTGAAGGTGCCCTCAGGCTTGGCAGGAACCACGTGGACAAAAGTCTTATACAGCACGGCACCCTTGGGCAGCCTGGTGACCAGATCCACAGCCTCCAAGTTGTTGGGGTGGGGCACGTAGACTTCTTTAGTGTAGCGGACGACTCCCTCCTCCAGGGCATACAGGTACTTCTTCTTCCCCAGTCCCACATGGGCACCTGGGTGCCAGCGAAAGTGGCGCTGAGTCCCAAGGATATTGCCAGCATGAACGTAGTGACCCTCCATTTTCTTGATGCCAAAGCGTTTGCCTGGTGACTTCCCACCGAGGTTTTTGGAGCTACCACCTGTCTTCTTGGATGCATATCTGATGGCAAGAGCTGCAGCCTGAGGGGGCTTCAGCAGGGCTGTAACAACAGCCCACGTCCCCAGCGCCAGCGACAGCGC
The DNA here is from genome assembly GCA_004026585.1 of Noctilio leporinus. Classification (NCBI taxonomy): domain Eukaryota; kingdom Metazoa; phylum Chordata; class Mammalia; order Chiroptera; family Noctilionidae; genus Noctilio; species Noctilio leporinus. The sequence goes on from PVIW01008435.1 coordinate 2,143, forward strand.
CGCCGACACCATATTTGCCGCACACTTGCTTCCAGTCTCATGTTTATTTTTTTTAAAGCAGACCCTTTAGCATTTCTTGCAATGATGGTTTGGTAGAAATGTATTCTTTTAGTCTTCTTTTGTCTGTGAAACTTCTTATTTCTCCTTCTATCTGGAATGAGAGCCTTGCTGGGTAGAGTAATCTTGTTTGCAGGCCTTTGTTTCCCATTACTTGGAATATTTTTTGCCATTCCCTTCTGGCTTGTATTGTTTCTGTTCAATAATCATTTGATAACCTCAGCAGAGCCCCCTTATATGTTATTTGCTGTTTCTCTTTTGATGCTTTTAGGATTCTCTCTTTGTCTTTGAAATTTGTCATTTTAATTATAATGTGTCTTGGAGTGGGTCTGTTTGGAATTATCCTCATTGGGACCCTCTGTGCTTCCTGAATTGGAGTAATGTTTTCACTCATCATATTAGGGAAGTTTTCTATCATTACTTTTTTGAATAGGGTTTCCATTGTTACTCTTCTCCTTCTGATATCCCTATGATACAGATATTATTGCATTTCATGTTGTTCTGCAGCTCTCTTAAAACCTCTTCATTCTTATTTAGCCTTTTTTCATTCTGTTGCACTGTCTTGGAATATTTTTCTACATTGTCCTCCAGCTCACTGATCCAGTCCTCTGCTTCCTCTAGCCTGCTGTTGATTCCTTCTACTATATTCTTCAATTCAGAAATTGTATTCTTCATTTCCTCCTGGCTCTTATTGATGGTGTCTATGTCCTTTTTAATGCTGGTGTAGTTCTCAGTAAGTTCCTTATAGCTTCCCTGGTGTTCTTAATAATTCCCCTGTGGTTGTTTATAGTTCCCCTGGAGTTGTTTGTAATGTTCTTTGAACTGGCTAAGCTCATTGAGCTTTTCTATCATCGTTATTTTGAATTCCATATCTGATAGTCTGCTTGCCCCTGTTTCATTTAGTGATCTTTCTGGGGATTCCTCCTTTCCTTTTGGTGATGGACTGTTTCTTTTTCTCCCCATTTTTAGGTTTTGTTGTAATCCAATCAGACTGTGATCAGCTGCCAGGCTAAGGAAATGCTAGGCTGGAAGGATTGATTTAATTGTAATCCTATTGGTCTGTGATCCACCACCAGATTCAGATGCAGCTTGGGGTGACAGACTGATTCAGTTGTAAATTCAATGAATCAGCTACCAAACTCAGGCCCTGCTGGCCTAGACAGAGAGGTTCTATTGTAATCCAGTGGATCAGCTGCCAACTCAGGTGTAGCAAGATCCAGTTATAGTTCAAAGAATCTGTGTTCGGCTACCAGGCTCAGGAGTGGCTGGGCTAGACAGCAAGGTTCAATTGTAATCCAATGAATCTGTGATCAGCTTCCAGGCTAAGGGGCCACTGGGCTAAACTGAAAGATTCAATTGTAATCCAATGAGTTTGTGATCAAATGCCAGGCCTAGGGGCCACTGGGTGGGACAATCTATCTCAGTTGTGAACCAATGAATCAACGAACAGCCACCACACTCACTTGCCACTGTGTGGGGCTGTCTGACTGACCCAGCTGTAAGTCAGAGAGTTTGTAATCAGTAGCCCAGCCTAGGAGCTGCTGGGTGACAAACACCTCTTCAGGTGCCAAATACTGTATCTATGCTCAGACAGGACAGGGCAAGAGAGGTTTATTTAAATGTAAATCAAAGAATTGTGATCAGGCACCAGGCTCAGGCACCACTGAGCAGGGCAGATTGCTTCCAGTGGGCAGAGCTATGAGGACCCTCATTTGGAAGCCACTTGGCACAGCACTGCCTGCCCGAGGTGTGGGCAATGAGTCAGCACCAGGATCTTCATAGCCGCCTCCCCACTTCTCTACTCCAAGCCGCCACTGCAAACTCTCCCCATGTGTTTCCAGTCCTCTCTGACCTCCCTCCACTGGAGCCCAGGGTAGGTGGGTGCCAATGTATTGTCACTGTGGTCACCCTAGTAGTTCTCCATCTCCAGCACTCTGAGGCCAGCAAATTCCACAGCTTTCTGCTCTTCTCAGCTGGATGCTGCTCTGCTCTCTGCCATGTTGCTGTGGTTAGGACACCCACCTAGGTAACCAGATCCTCCCCTTCTCAGGTGGAGCCCTGGCTCTGTCCCTTCAGCTGCTGCCACCAGTGGGGGCCCAGCCAGCCTTCTCACAATTCCACAATTCCTACCAGTCACATTATGATGAAGCAGCCTCTTCTGTTCTGTCCGTGGTTATAGGACTTCTTTCCAGCTGGTGTTCTGTTGGTAATTCCAGCCAACTTTTTCTCCAAAAAAGTAATTCCAGATGCAACCTGGGAGGAGATTGGTGCAGTTCCCCTTACTCCTCCACCATCTTGCTGGAACGCTGGAACAAACACTTTTAACAATGCTTTTTATGACAGAGAAATAACTAATCGGTTATTTCAATCCAGTGTTAAATTGAGGAATTAGCAAAGCTTTGTGGCTGGAAAACAAAATATTAATGAAGAAGTGTGAAACTTCTACCCATTATAAAATCTAAATTCAATTTATATGAACTACTATCACAAGATAATGCTAATGTTAATTCTCATACTAATGTTCATACAAAATCTTAATAATAACTTTTACTGTTATTTGTTGAGAACCTACTATGTGCCAGTCACTGTATTAGGCACTTTCATCTGCTAGGTCATTTATTCCTCACTATTATTATCTCCATCCCTCAGATAAGGAAATGAGCTAACTTTCCCAAGGGTACACAGCAAATAATTAGTAGATCAGGAATTTGAACAAGGTGCACTGACTGCAAAGCTCTGTTCTTTTCACTGCACAGGATACAATCACACAAAATGCCAAGATTTACCCCATACAGCACTGTTTCAAAAATGTGATTATAAGAAATAGGGTACATTTTTACATTCCCAGCTAGATTTTTCTCTGGACTAATCAAACTTCATAAATGGGGTATTTAAAATCCCAAAAGGAATTTGTAGTGGGACAAAATCTATTATGTTATGTTCTACCACAAATATAAGGATGTAGAGTACACGCTCTTAGTCATAGAAGTCAGTAGCAAATGTATAGTCCATATATTCTATCACCTCAGTATTGTTCTGTAATGCTCAGCCATTTGAAGAACATTATTTGGAAAAAGAAAGCAGAAACTACAACATAATAGAGAAATGAGAAAAATATGGCAGCAACATAGTTCCAGAATTACATCCTCAGGCATTTTTGTAGATTGGATTTTTCCAGTGTTGGCAAATATATGCTTTGCTTTGCTTTCATATTATGGCAGACATTACTAATCATCCCCACACCTTCCCACTGAGCCCAAATGCTGCCTCGGTATCTTTCTCAAGACCACATTTTGACAACCACTGCTAATGAATTGTAGTTGGCACAGAAATGAAATCTATTTCTCCACACAAATAGGCTATCCTTAAGGTTTCATAATCCATAACTCTAGCTATATGCCCCAGGTGCTGGGTACTCAGAATTATGGGAGCCTTTTAAGGTTATTTTTCCTGCTCTGCATCTCTCCTAATGTTCAAATAATACCTATAATTTTCAAATTTGCTTTGAATTTTATTTCTTCACACTTTTCACCAATTATCAGGCTTATTATGAGAATCAAATAATCATATCAATTAAAAATTCTGGGCTTTATGAAAATAAAAAACTAACAAAAATAATTCATGTTTCTAATATAACACTATGGAAAGTCAGATTGCTTGGAACAAAATATAATGCTTATAAGCATGAAGTAGTCACAAGGTATATGACATGGTTCTATGGATTTTATAGCATTTTGAATAAATTTACACTTTAACATTTTAAAAGAATATCAAAAGGCTTTCATTAATTTAACTGTGTTCAAGGTGACTGTTAGGCCTAATTTTTTAAAGAAAGCAATGTTTTTTATCCAGTTAAATAAGTTCTTTTTTCAAAGGTTACATAGAGAGCATGTGTATTGGAAAATTATTTTATAGATTAACTCAGTAGTGTAAACTATAGTCCTTGAGTCATGAGAAGAGAAACTCCTGTAAAAGCATTAATATTGAATAAGGTAAATGCTGACTTTGTGGTTGTAGGTCCCATAACCCTGTGCTACCTCACTCCCCCTATAACTGCCTCTTTCTCCACTCTGAAACTTATAAAGACAAAGATAAGCAAATATTTTCACAGTAAAAGGTATACATTAACTAAACAATATGTTCTTTAATAGACTGTTACATCAATAGATACTTTTCCATTTAATGGGTTATTTATTCAATATGAATCAGCCATTCTGTCATGGACCAAACTTTTCTGTAAAGAATATTAGGTCTAAATCATCATTTATTTAATGAATTCCTATAATACTTTCAGCAATGTGCTAAGGTCTACAAAAAATAAAAAGATGTGAGGTATGGTTTCTGCCATGAGAGACTTTTAACTTACTCTTAAAATATATTTTTCCTCACTTATGGATTTTGCCCAAGGAAGTAATTCAACTGAAGCAGAAAAGTGCATGCTTTAAGATTATATAATCATCTATAATAAAAGAATACTGTTAGTAAAGAGTTTAAGGGAATTAATCATTATTAAGCATTAACATATAGAATATTATACTCATTTGAATAGTAGTTATGAAGACTATTCAAACATGCAAAATATTTATAAATATTTGAAGTAAAGGAAATAAAAAGATAAGATGCACCCTGTTTGCATAGTTCTGCTAACCATATACAAATGTAAGCTAGGAAAACACAAGCTATGTTAGAGTAGTAAGAGGAGAAAAGCCTTTAGGCATGTAATGGATATAATGGTTTCCTGTTAAAACAAGATCTTACCTTGCAATAGTCCTTCTCAAACACTACTTCCTTGAATCATTTTCAATAGATCTATTACTATTATATTTAAATGATAGATATAAAGCATGGAAAAATTTGAGGCTAAAAACCTTTGTGGCCCTGGCTGGTGGCACAGTGAATAAGGTACCAACCTGGGAATCCAAAGGTCGCTGGTTCGATTCCCCAGCCAGGGCACATAACCCGGTTGCAAGCCAGGTCTCCAGCCAGATCTGTGGCTGGAGGCAGGTGAAAGGCAACCATACATTGATGTTTTTCTGTTTCTCTCCCTCTCTTTCTGGAAACAATGGACAAAATCTTTTTTAAAAAACCCTTTGTACTTTTTCAATTTTTATTTTTCAATTACAGTTTGCATTCAATGCTACTATGTATTAGTTTCCGGTGTAATCATAGTGGTTAGACGGTCATAGACTTTACAAAATTGCCACCCCAAATATTTCTTTTTTTAATTAATTTATTGTTATTCTATTACAGTTATCCCATTTTTCTCCCACTGCTCTTCCCTAACCTGCTCACCCCATCCCTCTCCCACAGTCAATCCCCACCTTGCTGTCCATGTCCATGGGTCATTTATACTAGGTCCTTCACTAAACCCTTCCCCTTCTTTCCCTCTTTCTCCCCCATCCCCCTTCTTCTCTGGTAACTATCAGTCTGTTCCTTGTTTCCATGCCTCTGGTTCTATTTTGCTCATTTGTTTGTTTTGTTCATTAGTTTCCCGTATTAGGTGAGATCATACGGTATTTGTCTTTCACTGCCTGGGTGATTGTACTACACATAATACTCTCCAGTTCCAACCATGCTGTCACAAAAGACAGGAGTTCCTTGTTTCTTTCTGCTGCATAGTATTTCATTGTGTAAACGTACCAAAATTTTTTGTTTTTGTTTTTTTAAGATTTTATTTATTATTTCCAGGAAGAGAGGAAGAGAGAAGCAGAGAGGGAGAGAAGTAGAGAAACATCAATGTATGGTTGCCTTTCACCTGCCCCTAGCCACAGACCTGGCTGGAGACTTGGCTTGCAACCTGGTTATGTGCCCTGACTGGGGAATAGAACCAGCGACCTTTGGGTTCGCTGGCCGGTGCCTTATCCACTGTGTTACCAGCCAGGGCTGTACCAAAGTTTTTTAATCATTCATCCACTGATGGGCCCTTAGGCTGTTTCCAAGACTTGGTTATTATAAACAGTGCAGCTGTGAACATAGGAATACATTCATTATTTTGAATTGATGTTTCAGGATTCTTCTGATTTAATCCTAGCAGTAGAATTGCTGGATCAAAAGGCAGTTCCATTTTTAGTTTTTTGAAGGAATTCCATTTCCACAGTGGCTGCACCAGCCTACATTTCCACCAACAGTGCACTAGGGTTCCCTTTTCTACTCATCCTCACCAGCACTTGTTGTTGGTTGATTTGTTAATAATGGACATTCTGACAGGTGTGAGGTGGTATTTCATGATGGTTTTAATTTGCATCTCTCTGATAGCTAGTGAGGTTGAGCATTCTTTCATAAGCTTATGGGGCCTCTGTATGTCCTCCTTGGAGAAGTGTCTGTCTGTTCAGGTCCTTTACCCATTTTTTAATTGGGCTGTCTTCCTGGTATTGACTTATGTAAGTTCTTTTTTTTTTTTTAAGATTTTATTTCATTATTTCTAGAAAGAAGGGAAGGGAGAGAGGCAGAGAGGGAGAGAGACATCAATGTATGGTTGCCTTTCACCTGACTCCAGCCACAGATCTGACTGGAGACCTGGTTTGCAACCTTGTTATGTGCCCTGGCTGGGGAATTGAACCTGTGACCCTTGGGTTCGCAGGTCATCGCCTTACTCACTGTGCTACCAGCCAGGGCTTATGTAAGTTCTTTATATATTTTGGAGATCAAACCTTTGTCTGAAGTATCATTGGCAAATATGTTTTTCAAACAGTTGGTTCCCTTTTCATTTTACTCATATTTTTTTAGCTGAGCAGAAACTTTTTTAGTTTGATGTAGTAGTTGTTCCTTTATTTTCCTTGCCCTAGAAGAAATATCGGTGAAAATATTGCTGCATGAGATATCTGAAATTTTATTTCCTATGTTTTCCTCTAGGACTTTTACAATGGTGCAACATATGTTTAAGTCTTTTATCCATCTTGAGTTTATTCTGGTATATGGTGTAAGTGATAGTCTAATTTCATATTTTTTGATGTCCTTATCGAATTCTCCCAACAGCATTTGTTGAAGAGGCTATTTTTACTCCATTGGATATTCCTGCACCCTTTATCCAATATTAATTGACCATAAAGACCTGGGCTTACTTCTGGGCTTTCTCTTCTATACCATTGATCTATATGTCTCTTCTTATGCCAGTTCCAGACTGTTTTGATAATAGTGGCCTTATAATATAGTTTGATATCCAGTATTGTGATTTCTCCTACTTTGTTCTTTTTTCTCAAGATTGCTGAGGCTATTTGGTACTCCCACCCCCACCCCCACCTAATGTTTCAAATACCCACCTGGCCCACACCTATTAATGACAATATCATTGACTCTATTCCCTATAACGCACTTTACATCTGCAAGTCTATTTTATGGCTACCAATTTGTAGTTCGTAATTCCTTCACCTTCTCACCCAATTTCCCAACACCTCTCTCCTCTGGCAACTTTTAGTCACTTCTCTGTATCTACGAGTTTTTTCCTATCTTGTTAGTCTGAAAAACTTCCTTGCTTCCTTTTTTAAGTGTGTTTTATCGTCACCTGAGTATGTGTTTATTGATTTTTAGAGAGAGGGAGGAGAGAGAAGAAAGAGGGAGGGAGAGAGAGAGCATGAAAGAAAGAAGGAGGGAGATAGAGAGAAAGAAGGGGGGAGAAAGAGGAACATTAATGTGCAAGAGAAACATCAATTGGTTACCTCCCGAATGCACATGACCAAGGATGGAACCCTCAACCTAAGTAGGTCCCCTGACCAGGAATCAAGCCTGCAACCTTTTGGTATCTAGAATAACACTCCAATTAGCTGAACCACACAACCAGGGCCAAAGCCTTCTTGCTTTTTAATGGTAGTTTTGATACCTATTGATAAGCTACCTAAGACCTTTCTAAATTAAAAGACTAGAACTGTTGTTAACTCAAAGGACTCATTAAAATGAAACTTCTTGGCTGTATCAGTACTATTTTTTTACAGTTAGATGTATTAACGGTACATATTTAGTGCACCTTAAAATGTATCATAACCTATTCTAGCTACAGTCCAGCCCTTTCCCTAATCTACATTGATCATAATTTATACCTGGAATTTCCTAAAGCTATTCCCTCCCCTTGACCTTCTATTCTACAATATGTGCTTTTTTAAATGTGAGCTGAAGGTTTTGCTGTAAAGACATTTCTCAGGTGGGCAGCTCCCACTAATCACAAAAGAGCAGAAGTTTCTAGGTACTCAGCAAATAACAGACAGAATTTATCATTGCACATGCTTGATAAGAAAGGGCATTTATTGTTTATTAAGTAACATTCCAGAGAATTCATGTGAGGGCAATGGGACCCAGCCCTCCAAGCCAGAAATCAGGCAGCATTTTTCAACTTCATTATAAGTGAAAGAAGAGTTGTTGCACAGTGGCTGTGAACAATGAGGGGTCCCTGACTTTACTAAATCAGCCGTCAATGCAGCCTTCTAAAGGGCAAAGAGTAACTAGGTTACTAAAGACATGTGGAGAGAAAGGGGATTATAGTGTTGAAATATTCTGGGAGCAAGTAGTGGATGCTATTCAACAGAGAAATAGGCCATTTAAGTCATTTAGTATACAGAATGTCCTTCCATGACCTTTCTACTAAGGACATAAAATTAGCAAAGTACATTTCCACTCACCAATTATATGAAATTGAGAAAGCTCAGAGCTATCCCAGTGTTATCTCAGGGGAGAGAGGAGTGGAAGTCAGCTTTGCCTGTGCATCAAGAATAAGATAGGAGCATGTAAGGAAGTTACTGAGATGCATTCTTTTAACTTTGTTCAGTTTCAACAAACTTCTTTGACAAGTAAGTAAAAGATATAATAGCCAGGTTTTTTTAAAAATAGGATGTTAGGTTTTCTAAATGTGTGGTTTTGTTTATGTTAATAAGCAATAAGAGTACGCTAGACATTTCAATATTTAAACTTGGTGACATTTCTACAGCAGTAGTCCCTAAAACATGTTCCATAAAAACTGGTCAGATAATTTAGGAATATAGTGCAGAAGCTTTTCTGAATCATTTTATATACTTACACTGGACATTTAAATAGTGAACACCAAGAAATGCCACAATTAAAATACCCTACTTAATTATATTTTCCATGGAAACCTTTATTATTTTGAATTTATATGTGAATTTTTATTTATTTGACAACACTTATAAACACCTCCAGGAAAGAAATAAATATAGCAATAATTAAAGTATTTACTGATAGGTGCTATCATAGTTTTTCAGTCTTTAGACACAACTAATCTTTGTTTAGGGCCATATTATGAATCATTCTGATATTTAGAATGAAACAGCCCACAGTCAAATAGCACTGCAATTTATAATACAGAGATGAGAATGTAGCTTAGCATCCAAAATAGGAAATGCAGTAACATATTTGAGAAGTGGTAAAAGGGACACAAGTCACTCTTAAGGGTAACCAGACTCAATGTGGACTACAGTGTACCCACAAGATACAGGCATTGAGTTTATGTAAATTCCAACTATATATTTATAAAGAATCAAAGCCCCTGAATTAATCTATCATCTCTCTTTACCACATCCTTACCTTCAACTAGACCTCTGTTTAGGAAAAAGAAAGTCAATGTAGCTATCAAAGAAAAAGCAAAGAAATGAATTCTAGGCCTCTTTTATAGTAGGGACTCTGCCCTGAACAATTTCAAGGGAAGCCTTTCAAAGTCTTCAAGACTCATAGAATGTACATCACGTATGGCCATGATGTACGTTGTATGACTTTGGCCTTTGTGCTCCCAAAAGCCTAGGGCCTGGTCATTTAAGGGTAGTTTAAAAGATTGTTAAGGTAATTTTGATTGTTAGAGATTCTCTTTCAATTTTTACCTTATGCAATGACCTTAAAGCCTAACTCCTACTCCTATAATCTTTTTCTTTATTTTTATTGTTAATTTTATTACAGATATTCCCATAACAATACTTGGGTTACGTAGCAAGCATATGCCGTACTATTCACAGGGGAGCTATTCTTATTTCACATGGTTTAATCATGTGTGCTTATATAGTATCAGTTTCTAGTAAAAGCTGAAATATTCCAAATGTGAATGTTGAAAACTATGACTCCAGTTAAGTCTCTACAGAGTCTTTCATTCTTTAACTTTATAAAAAATTAAAAGCAAAGTAAATGAAACTTGGATTAACCTTCAATATTCTAACAAAAATAACTCAATGGTTTAATTCTAATGGGAAAGTTTTTTTATTACTTAAAATACTGATTTGACTTAAACACCAATCATTACAAAAGATTGTTACTGCTTTACTATGAAATATGGACTCTAGATATAATAATTTTTAAAAATTATACATTTATTATCCTAAAAAGCTAATGACATGCTTATTACTATAAAAATACTTCTACTATCAAGTATTTTTAAAGCCATACAGTATATTAACATTAATTTTCATGTCATTCAGTAAGAAGGATAATAATAATTTCCATTTTATTCCCTCTGCCTAACTTATATAAAACTATTCTGTGTATATAGTACATATGTATTTCTATATATACACTACATTGTGTGTATGTATGTATATGCACAAATTCCCTATCCTTTCCAAAATAATACTTTTGTATTATTTTTGTATTAAAACTATAAATTATCCCAACTAGAATGCCCTTTGCATCACATCAGAGAAATTAAAATACAGATTTCTATATCACTTACTTTAAAATTCATCAATGCTGGATTTCTTTTTCTTAGTAACCCAACTTTGCATTGATTTTGCTTTGTTTTGTGTCTTAATAATATCTGTGCTTTGAGCTGTGTTGTCTTATGCTTGGATGTATATAAATCTTAGTCATGCAATTCATGGCAGAAATTACTTTCCAATAAGTAATAAATTCTTGTTGAATGTTTGAGAATAAATGGGGGTTTGATCAACGAATTCACCATAAAAAAACAAAAGGGACACCCACAGCAAATATAAAAAAAGCAAATGGGCTTTTTGCACTTCATGACAGATCAGAAAGTTTAAGAGTGATAACAACAATCTGTAGCTATTGTTGGTCCTTGTGGGTGTTCCTCAGATTTGAAAATACAATTTTATGCAAGAGAAAAAAGTAAGGAAGAATTAGCAAAGTGTGAGTTTTTTCATAACATACTATGTATAAGACCCAGTAGTGGAAAAAAAGAAAAACAGAAAAAGACAAAAAACAACTAACAACTGAAATTGAACAGATAAAACTGGTTGATTATGATGGAAATTAGAGAGTTATTTAAATGGAGATGGAAGTATTAAATATAAGAGTATTGTAAAAGGAAAAAAGAAAGTTGGGTATTTATTGCTTTACCTGGCTTTAAAGGGTCTCCATGGCTTGGTTTGGTTTTGTTCTTGCAGGATGCCAGAGTCCCCTGGAGAAGTTCCTGAATATCCCTTGTTTGTCACAGTGGGTGACTGGCTGGATTCTATTAAAATGGGACAATATAAGAATAACTTCATGGCTGCAGGGTTTACGACTTTTGACCTGATTTCAAGAATGAGCATCGAGTAAGTGGTACTGGGTTATTACTGAATTTACATGCTCCAACCAAGAGATTATAAATTCAAATACTTTATTAAGACCACCATTGTTAAACTACCTTCCCTAAGGCTACGATATAATTTCCACATCTTTCCCCACCATTTCTGAATATCATTTAGTGGAAATTGAACATTGCACTTTTAACTACTATTCTGTCAAAGAATATGTTTAATTTAAATAGCTATTTAAAATTTTATAAAGATTTCTAAAATGCATGTTACACTTGTTCATATCATAGATGTTACATCAGCATAGTTTTACCTTGGCAAATTATTTATTATTCACATATTCTAATCTTATATTGTCAATTCCTATTGCTTCATCAAATGTAATAATTATAATAATACAATATTATCATGTCATTTCAGAGTTCCTTCCCTATATTATTATGACCAAGCATTTTGCCACTGTCTCAAAGATTATCATTTGCCTGGGTGCAATAAAAGTATTCAAGACGTGCTTAAAAGATTAGATCCTAAATCAAGTAGGTTAAACCATATAAAGTGGCTATTGTTTTAAAATAATAATGGCAATTTCAAAAGGTTCAACATAATACAATAGCATTCTTTTTCAGGTTCGTAACTCTGAGAATTCAAAGTCCACATTATACATTCCACCCTACATATTATTTTTCTCAAACTGTTGAAAATTTATATAATTACCCAAATTATAAACCTTAGGCCTATAAAATGCCTGAATTTGACATTTTCCTTGCAACTTTAAATTCGAAGCTAATTTTATGTATTTGCTGGCACCAAGGAGAAGAGAAAAGTAACAAACTCTCAATGTACACTTATATCTCTGCTTAAAAATTCATTTTACCAGATACACAATTTGTGGCAAATTTCTAAAGTAAATAAGACATGGTACATGTTTGCCATATCTAAATGTTTATCTTCTCTCTCATACTTACCAGATCTAAATGTTCATATGATCTATTCTCTCTTTCTCCTTCCCTGTTTCCTCCCCTCTTCTTGTCTACCCCCCACCCCACAACCGCCCAACCTCTCAGTGACATTAGAAGAATTGGAGTAATACTCATTGGACACCAGAGACGAATAGTCAGCAGTATACAGACATTACGTTTACACATGATGCACATACAGGAGAAAGGATTTCACGTATGAAAGTACTACAAGCACCAGTGTCTTGTGCCTCAGCATTTCTGTAATGAAAGACATCCTCTCTACGACTCACTCCCGCGATCTTCCAAACACCACTTTACAGACATCAGTCTCCTGTTCACTCTACGGGGCACGCACCTTTTGTTTATGCTTCCAACCCGGATTTTAAGAACATGCTTCATAGCTCCTCTCTGAAAAACCTGCAGTGAAAACCCTGTCCCGCTGCGGATTATCGCTATAGGATGGTAAATAACCCAGCAGGGATGTGTAACTTTGCATAACTCTTGGGGAAGTATTCAGGGACTTAATGCAAAGGAATTTGCCCAGGGGTGTCTTCTTTGGCAATGTATTTAGAGTTTGATGGTGGGTGAAAAAGAAATAATTGACCTTATTTTCGTGCTTTCTGATCAAATAGCTTCCAAATTAACATGTATATTTATTTGCCAGATAATTATATTTAACTCTGTGGGTCGTGTTGTTACTTTATTTTATAATGGTTTAATTGTTAATGCCTGATGTTAGATTGGCAGAAACGAGCTAAGATTTTATGTAGTGAACTCTTTCTTGTCAGGTATGACTATGGTGAGAAGGGTTACCAGGGAGGGAAAGGGAGAAACATTCTGTGCGTTCAAATTTTCTGAGGCTGGGTCTGTTGACTTTTTAAAAATGAAATTTTTACTGTCCTACATATTTCATAGAAGGTGGTAGTTTAGAGGCTTTCCCCCTCTAATGTTTTACTATGGTACATTTCTTCCCTGCCTTATAGAAATCACCCCGACTGAGACCATGAGTGAGTTCACTACTCTAAAGGCTGCCACAGGGTGAAGTATAGAAAAACTAAAAAAGAAAAACCATCACTAGTCCCTCCCTTGGTTCTTCTACACAAGTTTTCAAAAGTAACTACCAAAATACTGATATAATTAGTTATTCTCAGTGGAATTGCTTGAAATAAAAGATCTAAAATTACAACTTTGGATTTAATGTAAAGAGGCTAATTAAATTAATTTGAACAGAATTTTATAATCATTGTATGGTGCCCAAGAAAATAAACACATCGAGCTGACGGTTTGATATTAGGGCATTTACAAGTTTAAGAATTTTTTGTTTTTCATAAAAATTAGTTACACGAACATACTGAGCTGTTTTCCAAACTTTCCAAGAGAAAGGCATGCCATTGCATACTCCAAAGAGGACATAAATAGATCTGACATAGGCGCATGTATAAATTTTGTTTTCACCTGGGCTCATAATATGGTAACATGAAAATGTGACCACAGCTAAGGTGTGCTAATAGCCATAACCTACTCAAAGCCGTCAAAAAGGCAGATACATTTTTAGTGAATTAAACTGAGTCAGTTTATCAAAATAGTGCTGTATTATGAACACATTCAATTATTAAATGAGCTGTTCCTTGGGAAAAAAATAAATGACTGCTGTGCTAAATGTAAAAGTAGGGAAAATGTAAGGGAGAAAAACAAAAAGGCCAGGTTGTCTAAAGATGCTGATTTAATAAATCCATTTTTTAATTCGATCTCCGAGATAAAGGTGTCTACCTACATTCTCAAATTCCTACCTAAAGCACTTTTTTTTTTTCCTGGTGAAAGTAGCTTTCTTGCTATTGAAGGAGACTCATTTTTTCTTATTTTCATATTTGTTGATTGTGCCACAAGACCATACCTTTACACCTATTTATTTTCTTGCTGATTTATCTCTTTTTGCCTACCACAACTTAATTTTTCTCATTTCAAAAAAACTTTGTAGGGCTAAAAAGAGAGACTTTAAAGTATTCCTTGAAGTATACTATTTTAAAAAGTGGGAAATCCACCACTTTTTAAGTATGTCAGAAATAGCTAACAGCATTTCCCAGCCATTACCTGCATAGTCATGCATCACTCATAGACTATTTGCAGTTTGCTTGATACATTTCTACAAATCTGAACACATTTAGAGGAAACACAAAATGTCCATCCATATTTACTTGTCTTCAAATACATATTAAATAATAATAGATAAATAACAAATGTAAAGCAAATTAAATTTATTAATCATATATTTATTTTTATAATACAATAGAAAAGGTATTTAGAAAAATAAGAAATAGAATAATTATGGTCTTCCATAGGACTCCGTCAACAACACCTGTATACTTCAATAAAATATTTAAATATCTATTAAATTTCTATGAGATGAGCATTCAGTGTTTGCTACATTAAAGTTCTCTGTTAAAATTTTTTTTCTTAAAAATTCCCAATTCTATCCTAATTTATACTTCTACTTTTTTCCCTAACATCTTTGTCTAGTTTTTTTTTTTTCAAACATTTAACTATTTTTATTATTTTTATATTTTTTTAAAGGTTTTATTTAAGTATTTTTAGAAAGAGGGGGAAGGAAGAGAGGCAGAGAGGGAGAGATACATCAACGTATGGTTGCTTTTCACCTGCCTCCAGCCACAGACCTGGCTGGAAACCTGGTTTGCAACCTGGTTATGTGCCATGGCTGGGGAATCGAACCTGCGACCTTTGGGTTCACAGGCCGGCGCCTTATCCACTGTGCTACCAGCCAGGGCCTTTGTCTAGTTTTATAAACTCTCTTTTCACTGTCTCTTACCCTAAAGCCTCTTTAAAATTACATTTACATTTTCCAGAGCTGTAAGCATAAGAATCCTGAGTGTAATTTTGAGCCTTACTGTGGTCAGAGAAAGGTTGAAATATGTGTGCAATATTAAAAGGAAACAATTAAAAAATAAGGATTTCTATTTCTTTACTGCCTATCAATCACAACTTCTATGATCCCTAGGGTATTAAAATATCCAGGAATGTTAACAGTTAAATCACCAAATACATTTGAAAACATTACATGAAATATTTTGAGATTTACTAGTGCACATATTCAGTAATCAAAACTCGTATGCATAAGCATGGAACTTAATTATAGGAACAAAATAAGTAACTTCCATAAATCACAAGCCTTCAGGCATAATCTTTGATAATTAAAATACGCTTATATATTCATGTACTTGCATTATTTAAAATTAGCATTATTTTAAATTTGCTAATCTATACTATGGAAGGGCTTTTGGGATTTTGAAAATAAGATAGTTAAAGAAACAATTTTCATCTTATTTTCTGGGTGGTCAATTTTCAGTCTATAGTTATAAGGCATAACTAAAAAAATAAAGACAATGTACAATCAAAAAAAGCGATGAGGTATGTAAATCATAAAATTTAAAAAGTAATGAAAAATTGCAAAGCTCTAGGCTTAACAAGAATCAAGAATTATAGCACTTTTGCACTGTTATAACTGTTGATAAGTAACTTGTACATTCCATAATCAAGATGATTTCTCATTTCACTCTGTGCTACTTTTCAAAATCTAGTCAACTGTCACGTGAATAAAACAGATTCCCAATACAGCTTTAAAGTCTGCCTCAGCCCATGAATGGAAAACAAATCCAAATCCAATTCTTGAAGAGTAGTCTTTACAGAAAGTCTTCTGAAGAAGTGATGAACAAAGAATTACACTCTCTCTCAACTCATTCCTTAAAAATCCATTTTTGTTACTTTCCCTACCAAATTTCTACTCTGTAAATCAGTCACTTAAATCTCTTATATCAAAATTCTCATAAATACTAGGTAACTTTTTTCTATTCCTCTATTAATTTTCCTAAAGCTTCCTTTCTTTGCCCCCTCTGTTCTCCCTTTATTCTTCCATCCCATCTCTTTTTATTTCTCAGCTTCTACCACTCCACCCCTCAGCTCTATCAGTAAAAGCAAGGTAGCACAGATCCAATAAAAGATATTGAGAGTGGTGGGAAGAAGGAAATGGTGTAGACATCATACTTCAATATTTTGAGTCCTACCACATATATGAGAGTATTGCACTCACAAAACGTACGAGCTCTGGCTTTTCACTTAGCGAAAATTGAATGCTTTGGAAAGTCATTTCAAAATAGGTGATGATGATCATCCTTTTCTATGGTTTTAGCTAAGGAAATGTATTACTAATTTAAAAGAAATATGTAATTTTAGAATCAAAAACTTATCTCACAGTTGTTATGTACTTGTATGTCTTTATATAACAAAGAATTAGATGAATCACTTCTTTTAGTATGATCACCTTATATTTCCAACCTCAAATTCCAGTAAATTAGAGTCTCATATTACTTCATGTTCAATTCAAAAATACTTCCATGCTTTTTATATGGAGGCTTTAAAAGGTAGAGGAGTTTACTGCGTCAAACTGGTATTCTTCTGTTAGGACACCGGGTATTGAAGTCACCTAACTTTTGGGTTTTATGACCAACATTTTCAACAAATTTTCATCTATAATGTCTGGTAAAGGCAGTGTAAACTTCCTTTAGTTCAATTTAGCAAGTGTCTATGAGGTGTCTCCTACACCCATAAAATTTTATGGCAAAGATGAGTTTGCCTGTATTGTCCTAAACTTTCAAGTAATTCTTTGTTTTTAAAGATTTCATTTATTTATTTGTAGAAGGGAGAAGGGAAGGGTGGGAGAAAGAGAGGAAGAGAAACATCAATATATAGTTGCCTCTCACACACCCTCAACTGGGGGCCTGGCCAGCAACCTAGGCATGTGCCCTGACTGGCGATCAAACCGGCAACCCTTCCACTCAATCCACTGAGCCACACCAGCCAGGTCTCAAGTAATTCTTAAGCTTAAAACCTAAGGGCTGGAGCCAACTTGCTGTGTTTTCTGCAATTGCCATGTCCCTAAGGGTTAGCTCTTTACATAGGAAAAAATGTATATTAAATAAGTAAATAAGGCTTTATCCAAGGTGAATTGTATTTGCAGTCTGTATGAAAAGAATTAATTTTGACCTTAATTTTCAGAGAACACCCTACATTTCCTCTGGCAGAGGGCAGCATGCTTGCTGGGTTCTCTAAAGCAATCTAATCTCTTGTTAATTAGATCCTCCTCGGGAGTCACAGATTTATTTTTATTGTCCTGTGGCAAACTTTTCAATTCATGTGTAGGCTCACTGCCTCAAAGGTGCTTCCAGTTAGAAAACATTGGCCACTTTTCAAAAACTAATCTCTTGCCTAAGCCAATTCACTGGTTTTAATAAAGGTAATAATAAGCATGAACCTGCAGTGATTGCACAAAATTCTTTCACACATGATACATTTAACAAAGGAAAAAGATGATCACTCATGACTAGATTGAACATATAACTAGGTGAAATTCAGAAACATAAAATTCTTTACTACAGAAAAGTAAATACCCCAACTTTCTCTTATTGTTCCCTTAAAAAATGTATTAGATATTTCAAAACTTTCTTAAGATAAAAAAATTATCTTATGTTATATGGGCATGACATGATATTCATGTCTTATGGGGGGAAAAAAGGTCAAAATATCCAGAAGAAGATACAGGTCATCAAAATATAGTTCTAACTAATTCTCTTTCTTCCAACTAATATTCAAATTTCAAATTAATGATGAGGTCACATAAAATGTGTTTAAAAGGATATTATATCTTAATTGAAAGACTTGGGTTCTTTATTCTTAATTCAAAAGAGAGTTTTTGTTCAGTTGGCATTTGCTTTTTTAGGATTTTAGAGTAGAATTGAAAGACTGCCTTTAGCTTATCAGCGTTGATTCAAAATTACTGCATTTAAGAATGAAAGAAAAATATTAAGAGACAAAATTTCAATTACTAAGGGTAGTAAATCTCTAGTAAATTAATATACTTTTAAAATAAGAACCTGGCAACTGTAAAGTTTTGTGTATCTCTCAATGACACCTGCATTTTGTTATGTTTTTGTACCTTCCCATTGAAAACAGAGTTTTTTATCCTAAACAAAACCAATTAAAGTTCTTGCTTGAATTTCTGCACTGGCTAGTCAGAGTATCAAATCTCTAAGAGAACTTTTGGTTTGTTTCATTTTTTAAAAAATCTTTAAATAATTTCACCACCTTTAAAGAAGTACCTGACAGGTGGAGATGAAAAAATAGCTCTTAAATGTAATATAAAGATTCAGTTTCTACTTTATATTAGAAACAGATTAACATCACTATTTCCTGGGAGTTGTAAATTAGAAAAATATCAGAATTATCAAAAATCTCTCAATAAAGTTCTGTCCTTATCTATGCTTCTCCATTATGTATAACCGCTAGCTATCTTTAATGTGTCATAATAAACTTACTTTTGGGTCAAGATAATAAGTTATCGACTCAATAAATCAGAACAACTGAAATATGGCTTTAAAATATTCTATAAAACAGTAAAGGAAGGGAACCCTCTTCAGGATTCCTGTTTAGTTAGCATTAGAGTCTTCATCTCAGTTTCCTTCATTGAAGGTAGATCTTTGTTCCAAAAGAACACGTTATTATAAAGAAAACTCCAAGAACATAAGAAACTTCACTTTCATATATCTAAATTCAAATGTTATATTTAGGCATCATTAATTGTGAAAATAGTTGTCCTTGTGTTCATGAGTTCAATGTGATCTTACATGACAAGCAACATTGATGTGAACATCTCTGTGCAGACTTAATTTGCCTCTGCTCTAGAAAGGCCAAATATAATTTTTGAAATCATCATAAGTGTAGTGAATAGTGCTAATTATAAAAATGAGTAAAGATTATACCTTCATGATTTTTACCTCACTTATAGTGTCTTCTATTGCTTTTATAATGAATTAGAAGTCTCTCTTCCACATTTAGTAATTTGTAGAATGAAATGCACACATTGCAGTAGAAATTGCTGTTGTTACATTTTTATATAAACACATCTTCACTCAGTCAGAGAGAAGCCAGGTTATAATTCTATTCTCATTTTTCAAAGTACTGTCTTTTCCTCTTTTTAGAATTACTTAAATGCCCAGTAATATCAATATTAAAGTTGTAATGTTTTTCTTTTACTGCACATGCTTTATTTAATGCCACACATTATTTTTGTCTTTAAAATAAATCTGCTTAAAATTGTGGTTCTTAAAAGTTGTATGACAAAATCACTGGACTCTTTTTTGCTAACTTATAACTGAATGAGCCATGTTTTGGGTTTATGTAATTGACATGAGCATTGTTAAATCTAAGTTGTTTAAAAATCTATTGGCACTTTATCTAGAACTCTTATTGCATATCTTCAAAAGTGTTTTTAAAACAATACTAAATTTATGGACAATATAATGACTGGGGCTTTTTAAAATTCCTGTTCTGCTTGGAAAATAAGGTTTAAAGTACATAAATGTTTGTCATTGAAGTTTTTAATTAGCTTTAATGTGATGTTCCATCCAATGCCACATGTATATATTCAATGAAAATTGTAATAATATATCTATACTATGCAAAGATCTAATTTTCTTTTTACAAATATGCAGTTTTTATATAATTTTAGATTTTTAGTCCTCCAAGAGAAAAAAATCAATATGTGAAATGGGAACTTGTTGTGGGGAGGGGACACAGTACCTGAACAGTCCTAACAAATATGAAAAGTATTTTAAATATTACTATATGTGCTTTATTTCTGATACATTATTGATCATTTTGTTAATCACCCTCCATCTTAGATTGTGTTATTGGAAACTTGAGTAACTACAGGAGGTAAATGGCTTTGGACATTTTTCACAAGCTATATTTGGGCTTCATTTTGTAAGCAGTGCAAGGCTAACCAAGGCTAATTGACTCCATTTTCAAAGTAGGTCCAAAATCTTGCCACTTTTCACCACCTCCCCTGCTAAGATACCAGTCATATTACCATTATCTCAACAGCCGAAACTAGCCTTCCTACTTTACATCTATTTTTGAGCGGCACTCAGAGTAATTGTGATGGTTCATTTTATAGGTCAACTTAGCAGAACAATGGAGTAACCAAATATTTGGCTAAACATTATTTCTGCCTTTGTCTGTGAGGATGCTGCCAAATGAGGTTAGCATTTGAGATGGCGGACTGAGGAAAGAGGATTGCCCTACCCATTGTTGGTGGGCATCATCCAATTCTTTGAGGGCCTGAATAGAACAAAATGTGGAAGAAAGAATACACTTTCTCTGCCTAACTCCTAAGCTGGAACATTGTCTTCTGCCCTTACAGAAGGACTTTAAATCTGCACTCATCATTCTCAGGCCTTCACAGTTGGACTTAAATTTAAATCATCAGTTGAAGCCAAATACCATAACAAGGCTAGTTTTGGTTGTTGAGATCATGGTGGGGTTTTTTGTTTTTGTTTTTTTGTTTTAAGATTTTATCTATTATTTTTAGAGAGAGGAGAAGGGAGGGAGGCAGAGAGGGAGAGAAACATCATGTATGGTTGCCTTTCACCGTCCTCCAGCTACAGACCTGGCTGGAGACCTGGCTGGGAATTGAACCAGCGACCTTTGGGTTCTCAGGCCGGCACCTTATCCACTGTGTCACCAGCCAGGGCAAAGTTACTGTTTTTGAAGGTAATCTTCTCTTTTCAAATATTGGTCAAATATCCATTAAGTCTGCTGGAGAAAGCAAACTAGTTACTTTCTCATGAATAAAATAAAACAGAAATCCTTTGTTGGATTTTGCATATTCAGAATGCTAAACATATTTTTATAGTTACTTTTCATTGCTTACTGTTTAATCAATTTTTAAAATTTCACCAAATGAAGCCCTGGCTGGTGGCACAGTGGATAAGGCATCAGCCTGTGAACCCAAAGGTTACTGGTTCAATTCCCCAACCAAGGCACATAATAAGGTTCCAAGCCAGGTCTCCACCAGGTCCGTAGCTAGAGGCAGGTGAAAGGCAACCGTACATTGATATCTCTCTTCCTCTCTTCCTCTCTCCCTTCCCCTCTCTCTAAAAATAATAAATTTTAAAATCTTAAAAATAAAAAGTCAAAAAATAAAATTTCACAAAATGGGGTAATCCAACAAAAGTGAAGATCCACCCTATTTTTGTATGAACGCTTGGTTTTTCCAAAACTCCCTTTGAAGAAGAAAAACATTCCCCTTCCTACCATACAACTTTGATCACTCTATCATCAAGTGAAATAATTGGGTATAAGAGAGAGCAATAAAAATACATCATGATTTATCCAGTCAAAGCTCTTTATACTATGAGGAACAGATATAACAAATTAAAAATTAAAGAAAATAATGTCTATATACTGGTCAAATATTGTATAATTCTTTGTGGGATGACACCCAACCAACTGAGCCATACCAACCAAGGCTAAAAGTTGTATAATTCTTAAATTGTAAAATAGTATACATACATATATACTGACTTATTTTATTTTGTTTTTAAGTATATATTTTTGGTTATACTGTTATAATTATTCTAATTTTTTCCCTTTGCCCCGTTCCACCCAGTACCCCATTTCCCTCCGGCAATCTCCCCCTTAGTTCATGTCGATGGGTCATACATATAAGTTACTTGGCTTTACCCTTTCCTGTACTATTTTCTTTGTTTAATTAAATAATTTTATTGGCAATAAAGATGTTTGGGGTAGAAAAATACAACATTAAGAAAACTCTGATGCAAGAATTTTGTCAGGTCAGAAATCTTGGAGTCAGTAGTCAATGGTATCTATTATAAAATGTTTCTGCTTTTCTTCTGTGCAAGGTAACTGCCCACATTTCACAATTCGGGTTTACTCCTTTGCCTCCTGCCTAAAATCTTTAAATAGTGATGATGGCTAAGAGAAGAAGAGGAAATATATAATTGTATCATTTTGCAATTTTTTTCATTTTTATTGATTATGCAGTTACAGTTATCCCAAATTATTTGCCCTTTGCTCCCCTCCACCCAAGACCCCCATTCCCTCCTGAAGTTCGACACCCTCCCCCTGCTTAGTTCATGTCCATGGGTTGTGTATATAAGTTCTCTGATTTCACTCTTTTCTCTATTATTCTTAACTTCTCCCTGGCTGTCTTGTACCCACCAACTATGTTTCATAATACCTGCACCATTTTCCCATTTCACCCCCTTCCCCCTCCCGGGTCATAAACCTCCCAGTGATTCCCATGCCTATGATTCTGGTCCTATTCTGGTTGTTTACTTAGTTCATTTTTGTTTTCATTTTTATTTTTTAGGTTCTATTTTTGATAATTGTGAGTTTGTTGTATTTTTAGTGTTCATAATTTTTATTCTTTTTCTTAAGTCCCTTTAACATTTCATATAATAATGGCTTGATGATGATGAACTCCTTTAGCTTTACCTTGCCTGGGAAGCACTTTATCTGCTCTTCCATTCTAAATGCTAGCTTTTCTGAATAGAGTAATCTTAGTTGTAGGTCCTTGCTTTTCATCACTTTGAATACTTCTTGCCAACCCTTCTTGCCTGCAAAGTTTCTTTTGAGAAATCAGCTGATAATCTTATAGTAACCCCTTTGTAGGTAACTGTCTTCTTTTCTCTTGCTGCTTTTAAGATTCTGTCTTTATCTTTAAACATTGGAATTTTAATTATAAGTCTTGGTGTGGTCCTCTTTGGATCCAGCTTGTTTGGGACACTCTGTGCTTTCTAGACTTATATGTCTATTTCTTTCACCAAATTAGGGGAGTCTTCTTTATTCATTATTTTTTCAAATAAGTCTTCAATTTCTTGCTCTCCCTCTTCTCCTTCTGGCACATCTATGATTTGGATGTTGGTACATTTAAATTTATCCCAAAGGTTCCTAATCCTCTCCTCACTTTTTTCAGTCCTTGTTCTTATTTCTGTGCCAGGTGAATGTTTATTTCTTCCTTTGGTTCCAAATCATTGATTTGAACCTGTTTCCTTCCCATCACTGTCAGTGTCCTGTATGTTTTTATTTCACTTTTTTTTTGTTTTTGTTTTTTTTTTTTTCTTCTATCTCTCCTCAGGAAAACAAAGCACTATTGAGTGTCTGTTACATCCTATGGAGAATTTCAATCTTAGGTCACAGCGTTAAGAGCTTCTGGTTTTGGTCCCATATTTTACTTTATTTTACCATAACTTTTTCCTTTATATTGTGGTCAGACTCAATCATTTTTCTGATCATCATGAGCACCAGTTTTTTGAACGCTGCATCTAATAGGTTGGCTATCTCCATTTCATTTAGTTCTTTTTCTGGGGTTTTGTTCTTTCCTTTCATTTGGGCCATATTTCTTTGTCTCCTCAATTTGGCAGCCTCCCTGTGTTTGTTTCTTTGTATTAGGTAGAGCTGCTTTGACTCCCCATCTTGGTGGTGTGGCTTGATGTAATAGGTGTCCTGTAGGTCCAGTGGCACAACCTCCCCTCGAGGTGCACCCTTTGTGTGGGCTGAGTACACCTTCCTCTTAAAGCTGAGCCTTGGTTGCTGTTGACAGATCAATGGGAGGGATTTCCCCAGGCCAGTCAGCTGCAAGGACTGGCTGTGTCCACTTACCACCAACCTCCACCCTTTGTGGAGAATCATCTGTCCAGGGGCAGGGTGATGTTGCTCTGACGTGGTCTATACCACGTCAGAGGTTTCCTGGGTAGTGCAGGCCAAGGTTAGCCCCACCTATGTTTTACCTGGGGCTACCCTGCCTAAACTATAGGGCAATCTGAGATGCTGCTACTTGTGCTGGGCTTGGAGAGTCCCAAGCAAAGCCAAGCTGTGAATCTAGGCTGGCTGCTGCTAATGCCAGGCCTGGGCTCACTGAGGATGCTGTTGTTTATTTAATAGGCTTTAGGAAGCTCTGCGGCCTGAGCCAAGACCAGTCATTCATATGGAAAAACAGCTTGGGTGGGCCTGTAAGTTGGGTGGGACAGAGTTCCTGGGGATCTCCAGGGAGGATCAAACAGTGCTAGCCAAGTGGATGAAGTCTCAGCTATACCACCAGTTTCCCACCTCTGTGGGGGGAAGGCTTAGAAAAGAGACAATGGCTTCTACTTGCTTTGATGCCAGACACTTCAGTTTCTCCATGTGCCACTGTGCCTTTAAGCTGCTACCCTGGTGCTAGAGCTCAGAGGGAGTGAATTTGAGTAGGTGAGTCCATATGTAGGTTCTTTAAAGGAACTATTTGGGCCTCTGGAAGTTTCTTCCACCAACTCAATGCCCTCTGGTTTTGGCAGCCAAAAGTTGTGGGGACTCATCTTTCTGGCACTGGAGCCCTGGGCTGGGGGACCTGGTGTGAGTATGAGACTCCTCACTCCTGGGATAGCTCTCCCGAATTTTTATCTACTATATGTGGGTGAGAGACCAGCCCATTCTACATCTGTGCCCCTCCTACCTGTCTCAATGGATGTGGTTTCTTTAATTCTGCAGTTGTCAAACTTACATTTAACTCAACTTCTGATGGTTCTGGTTGATAGCTGTTCTATACTGAGTTATAATTTTGATGTGGTTGTACAAAGGGGCAAGCCATGTCTGCCTAGGCCACAATCTTGACTGAATCCTTATTTTTATTTTTTTTATTATATTTTTCCCATTACCATTTAGTTCCCTCATACCCACCCCTACCACACTGTTGTCCATGTCCATGAGTCCTTTTTCCTTTTTGCTCAATTTATTTTAGATAAATATTTATCCATAGCCCATTCATTCATTAAACACTATCTATTGAACACTCTCATGTATCAGTGTCCTGTTCTTAAACACTGACAGACAATACAGGGTTACCCAGATATGCAAAAGTCTTTATCCCATAGAATTTACCTTCTAGTGGTAAAGATACACAATAAAGAAATAGTGGTATGTGTTATGCTGATGATTAAGTTAATGTTACATAGCACAAGTGTGGCTTCTTTATATTAAGTGGTAAGGGAAATCTTCTCTGAGGGTATGACATTTAAACTGTTATCTGAAAAGTATGAAGAAAGCAGTCATGAGAAAAATCTGTGGGGAGCATTCCTGGCAGAGGGAATAGTTTAGTATGTGGGAGTTCAGAGTATTTGAGAGAACAGTGTACTTGCTACACAGTAAATGAGCTGACAGAGACAAAACATATATGGGGTCAAGGAACATTTATAAATCTATTGCAATAGTTCAGGCCAAAAAACAAAAAACAAAAACAGTGGCTTTTGTTGTTAAAGTGCAAGTCGATAACGTGGAGGAAAAAATGGATGGATTTTGGGTATGTTTGAAAACAGGGCTTACTAATAAGAGATTGGATATGAGGGGTGAAGAGAGAAAAGTCAAAGATAAGTTCTACATTTGGAGAATAAGAAACTGAGTCAATTTTGGCACAGAAGCACATTTGGAGGGAAAAAATCAAGAGTTTGGTTTTAGCCACACAGAGCTTAATGCGTCTGTCAGATATTCACATGCATATCTCAAGTAGCCAGTTATATATGACAATTTCAAGACCAATCAGGATTAGCATCAGTATTTAGAAGACACCAGTACATACATGGTATATAAAGTTTTGAAATCACCTAGGAAAAGGTTGTTCTATAGAGAGGTAAGCCTCAACTGATGTTTAGGGCATTCTAATGTTTATAAGTTAGAGGGGTAGAAACCAACAGAGGACACTGAGCAGTGTAAGGTAAGATAGAGAAAAAACAAATGCAATTGGTCATCTGGATTTAATGCTTTTACGAAGTTAAGATTAGAACAAAGAAATGGCCATTGGATTTGGCAACAAAGAAGTTCTTTAAGATCATGAGAAAGGCAGTCCCTGTGAAGTAGTGAAGTCAAAGCCCGGTTGAAGTGACTAAGAAGACATTTCAGAAAGAAGGTGGAATCAGTATCATAAACAGCTCTTCCAAAAAGCTTTACCATAATGGAAGCAGGAGAGATAGAGCAATAGCTGGAGAGACATATGGGGTCAAGAAAGGTTTTGGTTTCGTGTGTATGCTTTTAGAGAAAAGAGGCTACAACATATTTATGTATTGTTGACAGTGATCATAGAGAGACTATAATTATACAAAAATCCTTGAGAGAATGGTTAAAATTCATAGCCTAAGTCGTGAGGTTAGTTTTTGATGGAAGATGCATAGTTGTCCAATGGGAGCAGAGTGTATAATATGCAGATAGTTTGATAATTTGTGGTAGAAAAGTAAAGGATGTTATTATGTGAGTAGTTTTATTTTACCAAGAGGAGATTAAAGTCAATGTAGGGGTGGGAAGGGAGTATATATTAGAGAAAGGTGTATGTATTTGGAAGGAAAGAAAATGAATATATTTGAATATATATGTATATATGCACACATATATACATGCATATTATATACACATAGTCAATGAATATTTGTATGTTACACACCATAGCAAAAAAAAGGCCTATTGTATAAAATATTTTAAAACCATTTTTACTAAATATTTTTGAGACATCTTGTTTGGAAGATCTGAAACTGGATTCTGTGCTTCCTAAGGACTCTGATAACAGTCTGCTTTTCCATATGTAGAGATGAAGTGAGGACTTCTCAATGCCATAGATCCTTCTCATGTTGTTATTTGTCTATTACAGAGTAAGAGGCAGAAATATTTTGTAGCTATTCTGCTATAATTTAAAGTATATGAAAATTAAAATTAGCTTAATCCTGAAAGATTTGGATTGTATACTCAAGCTGTCAGTTCCTTAAAACACTATTTTTGAGGGTTTGAGCACCCATCTGAATTGTTTAAAAAAAGAGAATCAGACTCTGTTTATTAAAACAATGTTTTTGTTTGTTTTCATGACATAAAAAAATATACCATCTGTCATTTAGGAAAAACAAATGGGCAATATGGTTGTTTTGTTAATGTGCTCTCCCTATCTATAGGAATGATCTGTGATCTTTTCATTGTGCATGGAACTTTATTTCTGGATAGGCTGTATGTAATTCAATGTGCTGGAATTTATATATTTATTATTTGTATTTATTGTAAAATTAGATTGTGAACAATGGAATAAGATTGCTCTCCTTTTTCTGCTAATTCAGCATAGTCAAAAATGTAATGATATACATGTACATATAAATATGTATTTGACTAAATGTTTAATATTTAAATTTCCACTTCAAATATTAAGTGGTAGATGTTGACAGTTGAAATGCATTCAAAATACTTATAAAACAATTGTTGCCGTAAAAATCCTAAAAAGTTTAATACTAAATAGTATCTTTATACAAAATACCTAGATAATATCCAAGTTAAGGCATTTAATCCCTCATAGAGCAATATTTGACAAATACTGCAGCTAAAAACATTTTTTCTTTCCTATAAGAATGAAATCTCTTTGTTACCTGGTATAAAGCTATTTATCACTAATTATGAGCTTAACACTGTACCCATCTACTCTTGCAAAAGCAGGGGGAAGATCTGTTTGTGAGAATAAAGAACTGCAGCACTGTATTTTTTTCTCTTTGGTATTACATCACTATTTAGAGCTTCTATACTGTATATGCTTTCCACTCAGGTTCCTTACACAGCCTTCATTCTCTTTTCTGTTGTATCACAACATGGTAGAGAGATAAACACAGTATAGGAATGTTGACAAAACTGCAATCCTACCTATTATTTACTTTACTATAACAGTAAAGTAGTCCATACTTACTGAAAGGTGGTATTGTTTTCATCTTACAAAACTTTACTGTAATATTATGATGTTCCATGTAAATGTTTATGTGCTGGCATGCCTACAAATTAATTGTGTTCTAGAATGCTCAGCTCTCAATGAGGGATCGTGGTGTATTGCATTACACATGTCATCTATTTGCTGAAAGAATATGGTGTTTAGCAAAACTACCTGCTGAGCAACATAATAAGACTTTTGTACAAAGTACAAATTACTAATTATTGTATTTTATTTTTCTATGATTTCCTAAGAGGCATTATCAAGGCCTTACAAATGGAGTAAGCCTGTTTATTAAAATATCTATGAACAAATAAAAGTTAACAGTTCCCGTGGTTGAATTTGTGACTTTTTTGTATCGTATTGATGCATAGTTAGTATAACATTTTTAACAAATGTCTATTAAATCTAGGTGCTTTTTAGATATACATTAGTAATTCTGGATGTAAAATCACAGGTGTAATTTTCCCTATCATTAAGGTCAAGACAAACTCATAAATCAAGATAAATAATTGGTACATATTTTTGTTGTGATTATATACGAGCAAAATGTTTTGTGAGATTCAAGTAAATTGTTCAGTGCAGAGGTATCGCTGTATATAAGTAATATATGGTATGTCTCTCTCCTCTCTCTCTCTCTCTCTGATTGCCTTATTTCACTTAATCCATCCACACTGTGGCGAAAGGGAAGATCTCCTCCCTTATCTTTTTAACCGCAGCATAGTATCCCTCTGTGTACACATGCCAGCTGCTTCCTCCACTGGTGGACCAATATCTGGAAACGCTCTTCTTTACTTCTGTAAGTCTTTCTAGCCTCTTTTTTTCACCTTCCATTTAATAAGCCAAATTAACTACTAGGCCAAAGAACAGGTAGAGTAGCAAACACTATGTAGTTGGAGGGGGAATACATCCTACACCTGGGGTCACAAGGTAAAGGAGAAATGACAACTCCTTGAAGCACAGGGACGTCACCCACGCCATTCTGCGCCCGGCTGGTGGGCGCGGGACGATGCAAAGGATGACCAACCACATCCTAGACCTTTCCAATTACTGCGGCTAGAGCCTCAACGTTGGAAAGCGCCTTAACAAAAATGGGGGAAAACGTGTGCTGGACGTCAAAATAGTTCCAGTGATGGCATCTCGGGTTACTATGGAATCCCAGCATCAAGCCACTTCTTTCTGACCGCCCGCCGGACTGACTGTAATGCCCGCACCCGGTCCGGGCGCGCGGATCTCAGCTCCCCGGAGACCTCCGGCTGGGAAGCCGGAAATCAGGCGCCCCCCACCCCCTAGATGTTTTACTGAAGATGCCTTTGAGCTGGCCTCTCCCTACGACCTACATGTTAACACCTTGACTTCGCCAGGATTCTCGGGTTGGAGGCCTATCAGAGCCCAGAAAGAGGGTTACTGTGCCGGTCGGCGGCGCGACTCCAGCACACACCTCGCCCCAGTGGGCACAACCGTATCCTGCCGTCGTTGCCACCACGCTGCGCCCCAGTCGGGCGAGGATGCAGAGGTTCCCCCGAGGACCGGGCGCCACCCCGAGAGCGCGTCCCTGAGAGCCACCACCCCACAGAGGCTGGCGGAGACCCGGGAGGAGAGAAAAATCCTCAGCAAGCGCGCCAAGCACTTCCCAGCAGGCTGTGCGCACGCCTACAACTCCCGTCATGCTCCACCGGGACTGCGGGACTCAAGCGGAAAGGCAGCCTTTAGTCAAGCCACGGTGCTCACATCTGCTTAATATTCTTTCCTGTGGCATTTTCGGAGGCTGTTCAATCCCCTAAGCAAAGGGACTGCAGCCGACTCGCTAGGCCCTCAGAAGGAGGGTGGGTTCGGACCGGAAGAACTTCCTGTTGCCAAGGGAACGCTACGCGCCTTGGTGCAGGCCCATTGACTGACGCGCTGGCTGAGACCGAGGCGGCGGCTCCCCCAACTTGTGGCGGCGGCGGCTTTGCTCAGCCCCAGGGATCCTTCCTCTAGAGGGATAAGAGGGAAAGGCTAAGAGACGCGCGCGCCTGATTCCGGTCCGGAGACGGTCGCGAGCGTGCGAGTCCATTGGTCCCTCACCAGCTCCTGGGACCGCGGAGTTAACCTCAGAGACCAGGTACCTCCCCACCCACCGTCTTTGTAGCGGGCGGGGCCCCTCACTCCCGCAGCCCCCGCCCCGCCCGGCAACCTCAGGGTTGTTCTCTCCGAAGTTTTTCGCTACGTGTAATTGTTTCAGTTGGTGAGGGGTCGAACAGGAGATGTATGCGGAGAGTTACTAGGGATCTCAGAAAACTAATGGAACGGATTTGGGCGAGTCTTGGGTTCTAACAGTACACAATTTGGGCGTTTTTATTTGATGTATGGGAACTGGGATTGAAATTTCATAGTCAAAAGCTGAAAGGCGAATAAAAAGGTTTGTTTGGGGTAGAGTGTGCTGTCATTCACTTTAGGCATGTTTTTAAAGTTTACGAAGCACAAGTGGTGTTTTCTTTGCCCCACCACTATCTCTGCAGCGTCCCTTCCACGTTCATAACTGTGGATAAAATCCTAATTCTCCAGGACTCTTCTGGCAACAAGTAATCCTAAAGCAAGCAGTGTGTTGGATAACAGGTAAGAGAATTTAATTAACTGGTGTCCAGAGAGAGGAAAACAAACCTGGAAGGTAGAGCCAAATTGTGAACAACCTTAAAAGCTTGGAAGTAGTCATTCTGAAAGCCAGTAATTCTCAATAGTGACTCTGCATCAGAAACACTGGGTAGCTTTTTAAAATACAAATGCCCTGATCCCATCTTCAGATTACTAACCCAGTGGTTGATTCCAGCGTGCAGCCAGGGTTGAAGATATGGCCAAAGAGTAGGGAGCTGTCGAAACTTGAATTGTAGGGGTACCTCCCACTGCGCACTTAGGACATGATAAACAAATGTTGAGTGGCTTGAAATACCTTTCTTTCCTCCTTTCATGCATGCAAAATAAATGCATAGAAATGTATGTTGACTAAGAAATAAAAACACAGAATAGCAAGCTTAATAAATATAACTGCATCTTTTAGAATGACTGACTGTTCTTTTAAATAGAATGTCACAAGCACTGGGTGTTGGATAATCCGTGAAAAAGGGATGGAAAAATCACAGTCGTTTCTGGGAAAATGAATATTCAATGTCAAACTCTTAACAATCTTTGCTTTATAGTAGATGGCCAGGGAGGAATAATGTAAGGAGATGTCACTTTTTAAAAAACCCATTCAAAATTATATGGAAAACTATGTCTTTTTATCAGTGTGTTTAGTACTATAAACAACAGTGAGTTATAGCACATTTACTTTAAATTAAAATTGCCCCTGTGAATTGTTTTATGATACCAGAAGGCTAGCTTAAGGTAGATTCTGTAAATGCTTATCCTTAGGCTGACATGTAAAGGAATGAATTCAATTAAATTTAAATCTCCAAGACAAGGAGAAAAATTGATGCAAGTGGGACAAATAAGGTACCTGACATCAACCCCATTCCTTGGGTAAGGCAACAGTGGCTGTTATAAGGCCCCATGGATGTGTCACTGTACCTTTTCTCCCCTGCACATTATTAGAATTCAGTTTTGAAACTTCTGTCCATAATGACCTCCTTAGAGTTCTAAGCCAAGTTGAAGATGCAGCCTCATTTCAGATGCGGTTGTCTTGGAAGCCTTTTATCACTTAAGTTGCTGCAGCCTAGCATCCCTTGTCTGGGATGGTGTGGGATAAAAAAGTACTGAAGGAGCTGCAAGATGACAGGCTTCCGGAACCTTAGATGGAGTTGACTATAAATCAAATAAATTAGGTTACTATCTAGAGAACTTTGAAGATGACAATCCAAAGAGTAATAAAAATGGGTGGATTATAATTACTGCTGTAGCAGACCCGATAGCAGTTAAGAGCTGACAAAAGCGGGTGTCCCTCTTCTCCCACCACATAATAATTTTCTGGTGATAGACCCAAAGGGAACACCTTTGGGGAGGTCATTTGGAGACCTGACATCTAAGTTTGACAGTGCCTTAGAAGGATATGAATAGTTATTACATAGTGAGCAATATGTCATCAGCCATTTTGTTTGACTTCAAAATACTTCAGTTTGAATTTTTAATGGAGATTTTTTTTCTTTTAAGTCTGCATTGGAAGGATTTTTTTCCAAAGGAAGAAATGATAAACACATGAGGCTTTAACAATATTTAAGAAAACTAGATTCAAATTAAGATCAGTGTTTACTTTCTTGTTCTTTACTGGTATTCTAATTAAAATTCTTCTAAAATAACACTTAACAGACTATTTCAGGTAAATCATGGTTTAAAAATCATTTTTATTAAGGTTTGATAAAATGTGTGTGTGCACAAACGTGTATATATTATATGTAAACTTTCTAAACAAATTTATAGTGACTTAACATAAATATACGTAAAGAGTAAGGGAAGATTAAGATAACTATATTAGAATTCTGTTTCTACTGATGCAGCCTAAACTGGACATAATCAAGCTCGCAAACAAAAACAGTCAATTTAATATTTATTCATTCTCTTGCAAAATACAACAGTGGGGCTGTCTTCAGAAAAAGATTTAGCTAGTGGCTTAGCTGATGTAGCCAGATTCTCAGTTTTTCTGGTCTGCCTTCCATTTTCTCAGCTTCAGCATGAGGCTCCATAGGAACCCCATTGCCCATACATTGCTCCAGATTTTCAGAAAAGGCTGCCAATATTTTCATGTGTCAAAATGATAGATACCATGTTTTCTTCTTAAATATTATAAAATTACAATGAGAAATATACAGTTACTTCAAGAGTATTATTCTGTGTTACCAGGGGTTATAAACTGCCAATCCGAGTTTCAGTTAAGGCTCCTTTCTGGTAATCAGCTTACACTCTGCTTACCAAGTGCAAAGTTACATTGACATGGTTTTCACATCATTGTATCTTTATATTATTAAGTTTTTAAAATATACATGCTCATATTTTCCATACTTAACCTATCTGTGAGTAATATACTTTTTTTCCTGACTTGCAGCTGGTTTGTAAATATTTGCATCACATTATGGGATTGCTAGACAGACTTTCAGGGTTGCTTGGCCTGAAGAAGAAGGAGGTTCATGTTTTGTGCCTTGGACTAGATAATAGTGGTAAAACAACTATCATTAACAAACTTAAACCTTCAAATGTAAGTATCTTTGTTAGATGTTTTATATATTTTCTGCTAGAGAAAGTTATTATGAAAATTTGTTTGCAGTTATAACTTCACATAATCATATTATGAAATCCTGTTAACATTGTTGTAGCTTAAAGTAATAAGTATCAGTCAGTCATAATTTGTAGTATATTTTATGCAGATATGTAGATAAATCTTGGTTATTTAAACTGGAATATTTTCCAAATGTCTTTTTCCTCAAAGATCTTCACAAATTTGCCAACTTTACTTTCAGTTAGCATTGCCTTCTTTTTGGCTCTCTCTTTGCAAAAGGAGCAGAACAAAGGGAAAGCTGAATCTTTTTTGTTGGTCCCATAGATAATTAGACTTTCCCAAGACTGTGATATGCCTGTCAGTAAGCAAGATGATCTTTAAGTCATTTTAGTACTAAGTATATGAGCATATTGTTTAAGTAACTGAAAAATACAACATATAAAGCTTGCACATTCAACACATGACACTCAAGTTAAAACTAGGTTCTGCTACATTTGAAGAAAACCCATATAATGTGGACTAAATAACATAGAGTTCCTTTTTCTGTGCCCTAAATACCATGCCAGCGCAGGTATGGTAGTTACATGGTCGCAAGAGATCCAGATATCTTCTGTCTTTCTACTCTGCTATTTTTAGTGTCTGTTTATACATTGTGTTCTAGGGCCTTGTTTCTATCCGCATGGTCCCTCTGGTTAACTGTCATGTCTGTATTCTAAGTCTCAGGGAGGAAGAAAGGATAGAGGAAAAGGAGAGGCCTTCCTAAATAAGCCTTCTCTGGAGAGCTTACTCAGAAGCTCCAGCTAATGACTTTTACTTATATCTCACTGGCTTTCCCATCTGTAAATAAGGTTGAATCTTTGAAGCAGAGCATATTACTCCTTTCAAAAATAATAGGGGTCCTGTAAGTATGGAAGAAGGGAAGATGTATATTGAGTAGACAATTAACATTTACAGTTGTAAATACATTTATTTAGGTAAAAACCAACCATTTGTCAATTAATAAAAAATGTTGAGTAAAAATGTAGTAGGGACTGCATAGATAGGGCAGATATAAGGAAGCTGGTACACATCACGAGTGAATGACTAGAGAGTGGGAAATGTTGCTCCTAAATATGGTAATTAAAGGTGGACTTCCTTACCTCTGAATATTGCTCAGGTTGGGTAAATGACTTACTGCTCCATTTTTTTTTTTGCAACAACTTCAGTTTTACTTTTGTTTAATTGGAAATTGCTTCTGAATTGAGGAAGTGCCATCATTTCTTTCGTTCTACAGAGATGAGTTTACCATGTAAAAACAACTAACTACTGGTGTGTTTTCAGGTGGGAATTAGTTTCAAGTAGCTGGGATAAGAAGCTGAAAATGTATTTGGCAGTAATATAGGTGTTTTAAAGGGGCTCCCAGCTGAGTTGGGAATCATTTGAGATATACATGCTAAAGTCAGGCAGAGATCAAAAATATCAACTTTATTGAAAAGGTTGATTTTGGATGACAAAGTTTAGGTCTGGCCAGATAAAACACTGTCTTTAGCCAAAATTTCAAGGTTTCCTTTTTGGAAAGATCCAGCTCTTCTAGGTTTATTGCATAACTAAGAACTGATGGGAAAGCATGCTTGCAATAAGCATGTGGTTCTCAACTGAGAGAGAGAGAACCAAGAATGATCAGTTGCATTACACAAACTTAAGCAGAGAAGTCATTTATTTTCCCCCATGGCAAGTAATAAGTTGGGAGAAGAAAGAGAAACTAGGAATATCATTTTAATGGCATTTTCTCTATGTGAAAACAGAAAGAAAAAAAAAGATTCTCCCCCAATAAGGAAAAGAACAAGTTAAAAAGCCAGCATATATATGAGTCTCCTGACTTAGATGATTATAAGAAATTTCTTTATCAGTCCTTAAATGGAAAATACAGCATTCTATCTAATTGGATGGCATTCAGAATTGAATTTAGAGAGCAATGGATTTATGATTTAAAATGGTTTAAAAGTAGAACCATACCCAACCAGCCTTAAAAGTAATTTTTTGTAAAAATAGTTACAAATAAATACAAAATGATCGAAACCAGAGTGACAGTTAATAGCTCTCAAATGGACACCTCCACCAGAGAGCCTACTATACTCAAATTGGGAGAAATAACTTTCAAAGAACAAAATGGAAATTACAGTCTCTTCATCTATCATCCCCAACTGTATAGTGATTTCTATCCCAAGAGATGATATTATCATAGGAATAATTTTTGATATGGATAGGAACATCATTTTCCTTAAACAATGTTTGGTCTTTTGAAGACAGTTGCTCTTATATTTTAACTTAGTTATGAAATTATTTTTCATAATTTCTTCTGCCGTTTCCAGAGTTGGGGCAAAAGAGGAAGGTAGCAGCATGTGTTGTCTGTCATCTTCAAAGAATCTGATCTTTAGACTGAGCTTGCAAAAGAACTTTTGACCCTGCTTCATACATCATATTAGGAAGAGCCCTCAGGAAAATCTGGGCACATAGGGAATAACTAAGGCTTTTTAATTAATCTCGGCTTTTCAACATCTCTGTCTCTCTGTTATCTCTAGTGAATTGTAGAACTAGCAACTGTACTTTTCTCACAGCAATTGACCTCTAATCCTGAGAGCAGACTAAGTTGCTTTGCTTTAAAAAAGATCTTGGTGACAATAGCCAAAGGTTACTTGAAATAGACTTTTTTTTTTTTTTTTCTTTTAATTTTATTGTTGTTGTATTACATCCATCCCTTTTTTTCTTCCCTCTGTCCCCCTCCCCACCCACCCTTTCCCCCCAAAGTCAATCCCACCTGTTGTCCATGTCCATGGTTCCTTTATACTAGGTTCTTGTCTAAGCTGCTCCCCTTCTTTGCCTCTGCCTCCCCCCCTCCCCGCTACCCCTTTCCTCCTGACCACTGCAGGCCTATTCCTTGTATTCATACACTTGGTTCTGTTTTGCTTGTTGTTAGTTTTGCTCATTATTGTCCCATAATGGGTGAGAACATATGATACCTGTCCTTCACTGACTGGCTTATGAAATAGACTTCTTAAAAGACCCCAAAACCTCTGTTATGCAAGTAAAGATATAACACTTGCTTCCTTCTTACCCTTGAACCAAAGAAAAGACTCATGAGTTTAGTATTAAAAACATTATTTATAATAAATTAAGTAAACTGTAGAAACCTACAATGGTATGTTAGAAATGTTCTGCAAGGAAAAAAAAAGCCCTGGCTGGTGGCACAGTGGATAGGCGCCAGCCTGTGAACCCAAAGGTCACTGGTTTGATTCCCAGTCAGGGAACATAACCAGGTTGCAGGCCAGGCCTCCAGCCAGGTTTGTAGCTGGGGGCA
Source organism: Noctilio leporinus (assembly GCA_004026585.1). NCBI lineage: Eukaryota > Metazoa > Chordata > Mammalia > Chiroptera > Noctilionidae > Noctilio > Noctilio leporinus. The sequence goes on from PVIW01008435.1 coordinate 38,768, forward strand.
GGTGAAGGACAACCATACATGATGTCCCTCTCCCTCTCTGCCTCTGTCCCTTCCCCTCTCTCTAAAAATAATACATTAAAAAAAAAATTTCAAATCTCATTTTATAGTAAAGTAGTCCCATATATTTTTTATGGATAAAATGAGTTTCTAGATAACCAAATACTTCCCGGACCCAAACCTATTTTTAATATTAAGTTGTACTAATGTTTATTTATTATTTATATATTAAGATTGCTGATGTTTTCTAAACTGATGAATAGGGAGAGAATGGGTACATTTTAATCTCACTCTTCTCAAGAATCTGGTTTTAGCTGTCTTTTTCTTAGAGGTGCACTCTAGAAACACCTTTCTTTTATAATTACCATTTTTTTTCCATTTATCAACAGAAATGCTTTCTTTCATACAGCTTTCTATTCTTAGCATTTAAAATAATCTGAAATTAGATCCTTTTGTAGTTCATAAGTATGATAATTGGGTGTTCACGCTCTTGTGTAATATGTGTCTCTCTCTAACCTTGTTACGCCTTTGGCATATTAAGGAGACACCTTATTAAGTTGTCAGCATAAGGCACGTCACTAGCCTGTGGGACTTGACATGAAAAAATAAATAAATAAAATAATCTGAAATTATGTTGCAAATTTGGTTGGTAACTTGTTTATTAAGTTTTCCTTCATAAATTTACATTTAAATTTTATAAGAGCATGGATCTTGTATTGTTGAACACTGAATCCCAAATATCTAGAATTTTGCTTGTTACTTAAAATAGATTTTTGAACAAATGGGCTAATGGGTTTTTTTTTTTTTTTTTTTTTTCTATTTTCATTTTTGGGCAGACACTGAAGATTGATGGTACTTTTGAATATCATTTTTACTAGACTTAAACCAATCAAATAGGGTCTGTGTCAGAAATCTCGTTCTCTTCTTATTGCTGTTGGTGTCTCCCTAGGCTGTCTCAGCCCTAAGTGGTCTATCCCACTTAGGTAATAATAGTTCCTTTACTCCTCTTTTACTTTGTACCATTCATTCCCTTTCCAATTTAGAGAAGTCTGAATGATTTGTTCCAGGATAAAGCAGAGGAAGAGTAAATGCTGGAGACTATTTTTTGGAATCCTTTAGAGGAGAATGAGTCCCAATTGAATGTGGAAGCACCAGCTCATAGATGTTGTTCGGCCCTGCTTAATTTGTGAAGTTTCTTCTTTCTGATTATCTTCTGTTAGAACTTTAGAAGTAATGGGTAAAAATTAAGTTGATTAATTTTATCATTATTAAGTAAAACAGCAAGTTAAAGGGAGCTTCTCTGGAAACAAGAGTTTGTGAAGAAACCACAGTTTAGGAGAGGCTATATGAATGTTAACAATTCAGTGAAGACAAGGCTACATTTCCAGAGATTTCTTAAATCTTTAACTTCCTCACTTTTTTACTGTTGGTATGGTTTTCCTAGTAATAGTTGATGATTGTATCACAAGATTGGCACATGTTTAAGTCAAAACAGTGGGCTATTTTGGAATTTAGGGGACTTTATTCCAAAGTTTCTTGTGCAATTAACAAACCCTAAGGTATAAGGCAGGAATTTGAGTAGCAGAAAGTAACTTCTAATATGAACAAAAAGAAAGATATTTTTGGAAGAATACTGGGTACTTCATAAGTTGGGAGGAAAAGCTGAATAAACAAACTTCTGATAGTAAAACCAGGGCAGCTCTGAGCATGCCTTTTCACTAGCACGTTAACATTAAAGCAGCCATGCTCCACTGACCTTTCAGTTTCTGTTTTTCCATTTTAATTTTAAATTTCTGGAAGTAGACCACTAATGTGTACATAATGATGGAGGAGTAAAGGGAACAATTTCTCCTTTACTCCTCCAGTTTTCACATAAAAACAAGAGGAACTGAAGGAGGATTTTTCAAGTTAACTTGTGAGAGTATGGAGAAAATTTAGGACAAGAATAAAATCAGTGAGAGTAATTAAAATAGCAAACATTCATTGAGCATTTACTGTGGGCCAGACTCTGTGTTGAGTATTTTGCATCCATTAACTCATTTAATTCTCATATAACTATAAGTTTAAGATCATAATATATGTTAAACTTGAAAAAACTAAGTCTTAGAGAAATTAACTTGTCTAAAGTAGCATATTAGCAATTAGGAATTAGCAATTAGGAAGCTGCTGTAATTCAAATCAAGAAATGATAAGGGCCTCACAAGTTATTTGTAAGGTAGGACCATTCAAGCTTAGAAAATGGTTATGTACAGAATATAAAATAGAAAGGAGTCAAAAATAACTCCTAGGCAGCTTAATCAGAAAGTGGATGATTTTTATTCAAAAGTAGAAATAGTTTTGATAGTGGAAATGTTAGGAGACACCTTATTAAGTTGTCAGCATAAGGCACGTCACTAGCCTGTGGGACTTGACAGCAAGTCTCCTGCTGTACTCTTGCCCATTTGTAGTTTCTTCACAAAGAACCTCCCACCATGTCCGTCAAGGCCCTTCCTCCCTAACTTCGTTTCACATGGCTCTATCCTTCACACAGTATATTTTGGACACACAGGCCTTCTATGTACTTTTCTTGTCTTATGGTTGTTGCACTAGAATGTTCTTTGCCAAGATCTTGTCATAGCTTTCCCTCTTCTTGATAGTCACTCCTAGGTCATATGTCATCTCCTCAGAACTCTCTGCCCTATTACCCCCAACCCCCAATCACCTTTCATTTCAATTCTCACTGCCCACAAGTGTAGCATTTTTTATAACTTAGATGTTTAATGCTGTTTACCCCCTGTAGATTATAAACTTCATGGGAGCAGGTACTCTGTAGATTCACCATCCAGGCATGAGGAAGTCCCCATAGTACATATAAACTCAGTAAGTATGTGTTGAAAGATTAGAAAGTCCTACATGTAAACTCAGGGTGACTTATCAAACCATATTAAGTCCATGTTAACTTTCAGCAAGCCACACAAAATGTGAATTAATGTATATATTATACAAATTCATAATTAATAAACCTTAAACTTCTATAAATTTACCCCTAGTGATCACATTGCAAAAATTTATTTTGTCTAATCTTGCCATCTCATTAGTCACATATTTTAGACTTGAAAAATATAGGTGCTTTTTTTTTTTTAGCCTGAGGAGAAATGCCATTTTCAATCATTGCAGATTTTTTTCTTGTAAATTATATTTTATTATTCTGCTATTACAGTTGTCCCAATATTTTACCCTTCATCACCCCCCAACCCAGCACCCCCCACTTCCTCAGGCAGCCCTCTCTCTTTGTTCATATCCATGAATCATGCATATAATTTCTTTGGCTACTTCATTTCCTGTACTGTACTTTACATCCCTATGGCTATTCTGTAACTACCTATTTGTACTTCTTAATCCCCTCACCTCTTCACCCATTCCCCTTCACCCCTCCTCCCATCTGGAAACCATCAAAACAGTCTTTGTATCCATGATTCTGCCTCTGTATTTCTTGTTTGCTTAGTTTGATTTTTAGATTCAGCTGTTGACAGGTACATGTTTATTGCCATTTTATTGTTCATAGTTTTGATCTTCTTTTTCTTAAATAAGTCCCTTTAACACTTCATATAATAATGGTTTGGTGAGATGAACTCCTTTAGTTATTCTTGTCTGGGAAGCTCTTTATCTGCCCTTTGATTCTAAATGATAGCTTTGCTGGGTAGAGCAATCTTGGTTGTAGGTCCTTTTTTTTCTTGACTTTGACTACTTCTTGCCAATGTCTTCTGGCCTGCAAAGATTCTTTTGAGAAATCAGCTGACCATCTTATGGGAACTCTCCTGATAGTAACTAACTGCTTTTCTCTTGATGCTTTTAAGATTCTCTCTTTATCTTGAATCTTTGGCATTTTAATTATGATGTGTCTTTCAATGAGCTTCTTTGGGTCCATCTTTTTTAGGGCTGTCTGATCTTCCTGGACTTGAATGTCTATTTCCCTAAATTAAGGAAATTCTCTATCATTGTTTTTTCGAACAGATCTCCAATTTCTTGCTCCTTCTCTTCTCCTTCTGGCACCCCTATAATGTGACTGTTGGAACACTTGAAGTTGTGCCAAAGGCTCTTTACATTGTCCTCATTTTTTGCATTCATTTTTCTTCTTGTTCTGATTGGTTGTTTTTGCTTCCTTGTGTTCCATATTATTGCTTTGATTCTCAGCTTCATCTATTCTACTGTTGATTCTCAGTAAGTTGTTCTTTATTTCAACTAGTACATCCTTCATTTCTGCCTATCTCTTTGTTAATGCTGTTGAGGTATTCGCTAAGTTCTTTGAGTGTCCTTATAGCCAGTGTTTTGAATTGTGCATCTAATAAATTGCTCATCTTCATTTTGTTTAGGCCTTTTTCTGGAGTTTTTGATCTGTTCTTTCATTTGGACTATATTTCTTTTATTTTCTCATTTTGGCAGTCTCCCAGTGTTTGTTTCTTTGTATTAAGTAGAGCTTCTATGACTGCGTGGCCTAATGTAGTAGGGTCCAGTGGCACAGCCTCCCAAGCTGGGTACTCAAGTTGCACCCTTGATGTAGGCTAAGTGCACCCTCCTTTTGTAGTTGAGCCCTTGAATGCTGTTGGCAGGTCAATGGGAGGGATTTACCCAGGCCCGTTGGGGCTGCAAGGACTGGCTACGACCGCCGACCACCAGCCTCTGCCCTCCGTAGAGGATCTGCTGTACTGGGGCAGGGTGGTGGTGCTCCTACGTAATCTATAGCTGTCCACTGGGTGCAGACTCTGGGTTTTCCTAGGTGGTGTAGGCCATGGTCAGCTACCATCTGTGTTCCCCCTGGAGCCACTCTGCATAAATGATAGAGCAATCTGCAAATGGCTGCTACTTGTGCTGGGCTTGGACATTCCCAGGTGAAGCCAAACTGTAATCCAAAGCTGGCTGTTGCTAGTGCCAGGCCTCGGGCAGTTTAGCCAAAGCTATAGGGGCTGGGAGCTTTTCGAGGCTGGTTATACTTGAGAGGATTTAGGAAGATGTGAAGCCTGGGATTTGCCAGCCATTCATAAGGAAAAGCCACTGTTAATGGGTTGGGTGATGTGGGGCCTCAGAGACTCCTCAGGGTGGAGCAAACCATGTCAGCCAGGTTTATAAGAGTCTCAGGTATGTCTCCCTCCTGCCAGCTCTGTGGCTCTGTGGGGAGAAGGCTCAGAAAAGGAAACATGGCCTCTGCTCACCTTTTTATCTGGAAGAAAGTTGTCCCCCAGCCTCGCCCAGATGCCAGACATTTCAGTTCCTCCACATTTGCTACTGGTGCCTTTCAAGCTGCTTCCCCAGTGTTGGAGCTCAGAGGGAGGGAGTCTGAGTAAGTCTCTGTGCAAGCCCTTTAAAAGGCACTGCTTAGGACTCTAATAGTTCCTTTCTCCCAGTCAAATGCTACTGGGTTTTACATCTAGAAATTGCGGGGACTTATCTTCCTGGCACTGGAACCATGGGCTGGGGGACCTGGTGTGGGGCTGTGACCCCTCACTCCTGAGTTATCCCTCCTGAATTTTTATACACCACACCTGGGTGAGAAACCAGCCCATTCTGCATTTCCACATCTCCACCAGGCTGGACGTATGCAGTCTCTTTAGTTCCATAATTGTCAGACTTGTATTCAACTAGATTTCTGATGGTTCTAAGTGATGGTTGATCGATAGTTTAGTTGTAATTTTGATGTGGTTGTTCGAGGAGGTGAGCCATGTTTACCTATACCTCTCTCTTAAGTGGAAGTCTGATAATTGCAAATTTTTAAGTTTTGTCTTTTCTTTTAAAGGCTCAATCTCAAGATATAGTTCCAACAATAGGATTCAACATAGAGAAATTCAAATCATCCAGGTAATTTTCACTTTATTATACTTATGACTGAGATGTGTGGGTAGAAATATGATAATGTTAGATCTACTTAGTCATCCCTGTTACTGTAAAAAAAAATAATTTGTTTTTTCAGAAGCCATAAGTGTTAAAATATTTGTACCACTACCTCTGGATTATTTTGAGAATTTAGAATGTAGACGTTAGACAAATGCTGATAATCTCACCAGCAAAGATAATCGTTTTTTTTTTTTTAATTTTTAATGTTATTATAAAATCTTACTGCTATTCAACAAATTTATTTTATGGCATTTTTACTTGAAAATTTGTCTGAGTTGAATATTATAGATTTAAGAGTGGTATCTTTGAAAACAATTTAAAAATCTAAGTGAAAGTTACATTTTAAAGATAGTAGCTTACAGTTATTGCATTTTGGTTTTTTTAGTTTGTCTTTTACAGTGTTTGACATGTCAGGTCAAGGAAGATATAGAAATCTCTGGGAACACTATTATAAGTAAGTATGTGTGTGAATGTTAGTTAACTAGATGGGTATATTGTCATAACAAATAATGATTGGAAATCCAAGTAATCACGTAGGCTGGGTTGCAGTGTTTATTTTTCATTATAATTTAAACACATGCCCTAATTTTTTTAAAAGTACAGTCTTCACATTATTTCTCATGCATGAAATCTTTCATAACCTTGGACTTCTGTGTATTCTGTTCTCTCTGTTTTTAACACCCTATTCTACCCTACTTTGCTGCTTAAGATTAGTATATTCATTCTCTAAGGACTAGCTCAAAAGTCACCTCCTTTGTGAAATTTCACTGTTTTGCTCAGTTTTTCTGTGAGTGTTTACATAGTACTTTCACATCTCTGTAATCATACTCAATGTATCTTGAAGTTATATACCACAGCTGCCTCCCTAATAGGATTATGAACTCCTCTTCAAGAGCAGGGATTATTTTTCATTCAGATTATTTCTTCAAGGCCAAGTATAATTCTGGGCACATAGGTCAGTAAATATTTATTGAATAAATTTAGTTAAAATAACAGTACTCTTAACAGATAATCTGTTTGTTCTATAAGCAATTCTAAAAGTACTCTTGAGCCCTGGCTGGTAGCACAATGGATAAGGTGCCGGCCTGCGAACCCAAAGGTCGCAGGTTCGATTCCCCAGCCAGGGCACATAACAAGGTTGCAAACCAGGTCTCCAGTCAGGTCTGTGGCTGGAGGCAGGTGAAAAGCAACTATACATTGATGTTTCTCTCCCTCTCTGCCTCGCTCCCTTCCCCTCCTTCTTTTATTAATGAAATAAAATCTTAAAAATAAAAAATAAAAAAAATAAAAGTACTCTTGAGCCTAGGTGAGTCAGGCACTCTAATCACATTAGAGTGACAGCTGCTGTCAGGTTCCTGGGATCCAGATGTGTTACACCCTCTCAAGGTTTGTATTCAGTGTTAAAAGGAATTCATTAACTTCTAATATTGCTAGGATGCTCGTTCATCTAAAGGCAGTGTAACTCACTTCTAGAATCTGAAACTTACAAGCAAGATACCTTGTCTGAATGCCCCTTTGTCCTTATGAACTCTAGCCTTGAAATGGTGTGTGATTCTTGACAGATCAGATTTTGATTTTGGTTCATCTTTTCCAGCTAATAGGGAAACGAACATCATAATTCTCAGATAGGAACCAAGGATTTATTTCAGGTACTCTTCTCAATGAGTACTTTAATAAGTTGAAAACCTGTTTAAGTTGTATATTGATCCAGAGGACCTCCGAGGTAGGGAAAAGTGCTTCAGAACTGAGGGTCAGTTTGGAAAAGGAAAAGTGGCATCTTGTGGTATTGTTCATTGAACTTTCTTGGAGAAATGTGAGTCACTTTTTTCCCCCCCTTTAAAACAAAAAACTGAGTTTTCAGTAAAGGTTTTTAAAATTCCTTCTCCAAATAAGTGGTAAAAAATAGTTTTTACAAATTCTATTAATTTAGCTACTTTTAAAAAAATAACATTTATTTTAATTACTTTACAGAAAACAAAATGCATAGAAAATTACACTTCAAAGAAACTTTTTTCTGATTTTAACTTCCTTCAAAATTGTTTTGGAAGAAGCTGCTAAATTCAGGAATATTATAGATAAATTGCAGGTTGAATGGTCAAATGGTTACTATTGAGGATTCTACAATAATAGTAAATTTATCTCATATCTCTGTGCTTATCTGTTTATTAAAGAACAGGTACATTTTAACGTATTAGATGAAAATATTAAAAAGATTATCTTTTGGAATATGTAATGTACACTCTACATAATTGAGAAAGAAGCCTTCTAAGTATACCCATATAGGTTTTTTTTTAATATTTATTGTTGTAGTCATAAGTTGTTTAATTTTTTCCCCATTTCTCTCCCCTGCCCCACCTCTCCATCTCCTCTCCCACAGTCAATCCCCATCTCATTGTCCCTGTATGTGAGTCTTTCACATTAGCTCCTCCACTAAACCCTTACCCTACCCTAATTTCCACCTCCCTCCACCCTAGTCACCATCATTCTGCTTTTTTTTTCCTCCTGTCTCTGGTTTCATTCTGCTTGTCTGTTAGTCTCCTGTATTAAGTGAGATCCTATGATATATACCATATATAGTTTTTAATCCTGCTTTTTCAGTTAACATTGTATGATAAGGGTAATTCAGAAAAAATATACGAAGACTTTTAACTCCAATGTCTGCCTGATATTCTTTCATATGTTGATGCCAAAATTTGCTCAATCATTTCCCTATTTGTATTTTTTTTTTATTTTTTTTTATTTTTATTTTTTTATTTTATTATTGTTGTATTACATCCATCCCCTTTTTGCTCCCCTCTGTCCCCCCATCCCTATTTGTATTTGAAGGCTATTTTGAGTTTTTGAAGATTATAAACAGTCATTTAGTTAACATGTTCCTGCATAAATCTTTGTCACAGTTTGTGTGATTGAACATTTTTAAAGCTCTTAATAGATATTTCTGGTTGTACCAGTTTCTGCGATAATACATATGCTTTATAACTATTAAAAGAAAGGGTGCAGAGGGAATCTGTGATTTCTGAAGTGCCACTGTGACCTATAAATCCTTAAACTATTTCAGTGGCTGGCTATCAGCTTAAAAAATAAAGTCAAATAGAATAGAATAAAATAAAATAAAGCTATTTGTAAGTATCATTTCAGGGGACCTAGTTCAAATAGATTTACATATACTTATGTGTCTGTTGAATATTAATGAAAAATATACATATGTCTTACTGTGGTTATGGTAAAAATTTGAGAAGCACTAAAAGTAGTTCAAACTATACTGCAAAAAAGATCAATGAAATGTATATACATGTCAGAAAAGCAGTGTGTACAATAGGATTCTGTTTGTTAAAATATAGATACTCGTATATGAATACACATAATGTCAGTATTGATTTACACAAAAAAACAATGACTATTTGTAATAGGGTTGTGGTTTTACTTGTAATTTTTATTTGTTTATTTATTTTTAAAGGTTTTATTTATTATAGAGGGAGGGGAAGGGAGAGAGGAAGAGAAGAAGAGAGACATCAATATATGGTTGCCTTTCACCTGCCTCTAGCTACAGACCTGGCTGGAGACCTGGCTTGCAACCTGGTTATGTTCCCTGGCTGGGGAATTGAACCAGTGACCTTTGGGTTCGCGGGCTGGTGCCTTATCCACTGAGCCACTAACCAGGGCTACTTGTAATTTTTTTAAATTATGAAATAAGTCATTAAATTTATCATATTATCATTATCATCTAATTGAAATAAAATTATTTTACATGAAATATGTATAATGATAAATATTTTAATCACTCATATAAACTAATAAGAAATAGTGCACCCTGACTGGTAGCACAGTGGGTAAGGTGCCAGCCTGTGAACCCAAAGGTCGTAGGTTCGATTCCCAGCCAGGGCAACATAACTAGGTTGCAAGCCAGGTCTCCAGTCAGGTCTGTGGCTGGAGGCAGGTGAAAAGCAACCATACATTAATCTCTCTCTCTCTCTCAGCCTCTCTCTCTTCCCCTCTTTATAAAAATAATAAAATAAAATCTTTAAAAAAAAGAAGAAGAAATAGCACCAAAGCCTATAATGATAAATGGACATAGGATGTGAAGAGATAATGCACAGATTAGGACATGCAAGAGGCTAGTAAACTTGGGAAAATGCATAAGTTTATTTTTAATTTTTGTCATTCTTTATATTCCACAGAGATGGACAAGCTATTATTTTTGTCATCGATAGTAGTGATAGATTAAGAATGGTTGTGGCCAAAGAAGAACTTGATACTCTTCTGAATCATCCAGGTAGGTATATGTGTGTGTCTGTCAGTTTGTGATACCTGGGCTTTGGGGTCTGTTTACATAAGATGTTTTGTTTTTTGATATTTGCAAAAAGTAGTGCTTGTGCTATACAATTATCCTTTATTTAAAATTTTAAACCATTATGCATAACTCATAATATTTTTACCTATAGCACCATATATTTTTATTGCAAAGATTTTGCAGTGTTTTCAGGTCTGTGATGTTTATTTCTCCCAAAATAAGAATGCCCTTTTTCTCCGATTTAATAAATAATATGTGTCAATAGCAAAACAGGCAGATAGAAAAAATAAAATAAGGAAGAAAGTAAAAACCCATATATTTCAACACTCATTAAAATGATTTTGGTTACTATCTTTTCATGTGTTTATGTGTGTATATGTGTAATAACAGCATTTCTTACATATTTATTGTGGGGATGCTCTTAAAACTTTTTCAAGATACCAGTATTAACAATTTGGTATTTTTTTTCATACCTTTATATATGTCACATCTATCTGCTATCTATATTATACACACACACACACACACACACACTCACCCCCCAAAGGTATATATATACAAGATGAGGTAAAGCAGATTTACAGTTGTAAATGTGCAAAGCACAGAGTTTATCCTTATATATTATTATTATCGTATTGTTTTTCTATAGGAACAACTGTAAACCTGCTTTTACCCCACCCTATATAGGGTATAGGACCATGAGTACTACACTTCTGGGTCTTTCTATTCTCTAATAACGCTAGATGATGGAAATGCTTTTAAGTCAGATTCCATCTTTTATTTATAAATTAATTGATAGTCTTTTTTTTTTTTTTTACCCGCACTACAAACAGTATTCCAGTCTGTATTATGGAACTCCACATTTCTAGCTTTATTCATGCCTGAAAAAAGATTTTAAGGGATCTTTGTGCTAGAACTTTGAGAAAAGCATGTGGTTTAAAAGAACTATGGATTTGTTTGGAAATGAAACAGAAGTAGTGTGGGCCTTTCTAATGATTCTTGTGGTTTAAGCACATTATCTTTAGTATTTTCATCAGACAACCTCAAGCTTATATAAATATATTGAGGTGATAATTATCCAGCCTTAATTTTTATGTGACTTTTTCTCTTAAAATAATTTATTAGTCTTTTACCTGTGTTAGGATAAAAATTCATTGATTATGTATTCCCTTTGCATTAATCTTTCTGCTGTCCTCAAAAAGCATTATGTTGGACCAATAAAATAAAATTGTTGCTACAAAACCCACTTCAAACATAACGGGAACCTTGGTTTTTTTCAAGTGAAGCTTTGCCCATGTATTTTTATGAACTAGTGCATTTATTTCATGGGATAGATTCCCAAAGAAAGGATTTCTCATCTGAAGTATATGTGAAGTTTCTTTTTAAAATGAAGTGTAAGTTGTATACAGTGAAATGCTCAGATTTAGCAGCTGTTCATTAATTTTGACAAATGCATACACTCATGTAACTACACTCCCTATCAAGAAACGGAACATTCCATTATCCCAAAAACTTCTCTCAGGGCCCTTTCCAGTAAAAACCCCTCACCTGGTGCCAAAGGAACTACTAATCTGATTTTTGTCACCATACTATTTTTGCCTATTCTACATTTTCTTATAAATGGAGAGGAAAGTACATAAATTTTTTTCCATCAGGTTTTTTTTTTCATTTAATGTAATGTTTTTCAGAGTCACTCATGATGTTTTATGTATCACTTGTTCACTCCTTTTTTTTTAATTTTTTTTTTTAATTTTAATATATGAACACACAACTAGTTTATCTAATCTGTTATTTATTGACATCTGGACTGTTTCTAATTTAGGGCTATTATGAATAAACCTGCCTTGAACATTTTTGTAAAAGGCTTTTTGTAGACATGTGTTTTGTGTCTTGTTTCTCTTGTATAAAATACCCTAGAAATGATATTGCTGATACATAGAGTAGATGTATGAATAAGTTTAAGTAAACTGCTGGATTATTTTTCAAAATGGTTATATTATTTTGCATTTCAACAGCAATGTATGAGTTCCAGTTGCTCCACATCTTCTCCAATGTTTGATATAGTTTCTTTCATTTTAGCTTTTCTTCTCTATGTGCAGTAGGATCTCTTTGTGCTTTTAATTTGCATTTTCCTCATGACTAATAATGTTGAGCACTTTTTCATGTTCTCTTGGCCCATCTTATAATTCTCTTATAAAATGACTTTTAATCTTTTGCCTATTTGTTTTTATCTTAATATTAATATTTAATATTTCTTGACATATTCTAGAATAAAGCCTCTGTTAAATGTATGTGTTTTAAAGTTTTTTTTCAGTCTGTGGCTTGCCTTTTAATTTTCTTCAATATATTTTAAAGAGTGCACGTATCTAATTTTGAGCACCTGTCATTTTTTATAGATAAACAAGTTTTCTATGTACTCTTTAAGAAATCTTTGCCTATTTTAAGATTTCTAAAATATTCTCATGTTTTCTTTTAGTAGTGTTACTAGTTTCATCTTTTATGTTTAGATCTGGTATCTATCTTGAATTAATTTTTGTGCTTTTATCATGCAGATATCCAATTGTCCCAGATACTATATGTGGAAAAAATTTCCTTTTCCACTAAATTGGAAATAACTTAACTTTCCCCCTATCAAATATCATTTAAATATAGTTAGTGCGTGTGTGTGTGTGTGTGTGTATCAGGTCTATTTCTGAATTCTCTGTTTTGTACTCTTGACCTCTTTTATACTTTCACAGTGCCTTTATTTACTATAGATTTAAAATCTTGATGTTTGATATAAAATCCTCCAACTCTAGTCTGTTTTTAAAAAGTTATTTTTGTAGTTCTAAGTTTTTTAATATTTTTTCATTTTAATTATTTAAAGAGAGAAAATGGTTTACAACTCTGCAGTTTCTCAGATAATTTCTTTTCATCTTTATTGTATTTTTTTTCTACTACCATTTTAGTCCCCTCATATCCTGATCCTCCCAGCAATCACCATACTGTTGTCCACATCATGAACCCTTTATCCTGTTTTGTTCAGTCCCTCCATACTCTACCCCGCCTCCACCTACTTAGCTGTCATCCTGCTCTCTATGATCTGTCTCTGTTTTGTTAGTTCAGTTTGTTCATTAGATTCCATATATGGGTGAAATCATATGATACCTTTATTTCTCTGGCTTATTTCACTAAGCATGATGTTCTCCAGGTCCATCCATACTGTTACAAAGGATAAAATATTCCTTTTTACAGCTGAGTAGTATTCCATCATGTAAATGTCCTATAGTTTAACCACTTATGTACCATCAGGCACTTGGGCTGCTTCCATATCTTGGTGATTATAAATAATGCTACAGTGAACATAGGGGTGCTGTATTCTTTTGGATTTGTTTTTTGGGTTCCTTCAGATATATTCCCAGAAATGGGGTAGCTGGGTCAAAAGAGAGATCCATTTTTAATTTTTTGAGGTATCTCCATACTACTTTCTATAGTGACTGCACAAATCGGCATTCTCACCAACAGTACAAAAGGGTTTCCCTTTCTCCACATCCCCACCAGCAACACTTGTTATTTGTTGGTTTATTGTTGATAGCCATTCTGACCAATGTGAGATGGTATCTCTTTGTGGTTTTAATTTTCATTTCTCTGATGATTAGTAATGTTGAGTATCTTTTCATGTGTCAGTTGGCCATATGTATGCCCTCTTTGGAGAAGTGTCTATTCAAGTCCCTTGCCCATTTTTAAATTAGGTTGTTCATTTTTTTTTGGGTGTTAAGTTTTGTAAGTGCTTTATAAATTTTGGATGTTAACCCATTATCAGATGTATCAGCCAATATGTTCTCCCTTTCTGTGGTTCTGTGGGTTGTCTTTATTTTGTTGATGATTTCCTTTGCTGTGCAAAATCTTTTCAGTTTGATGTAGTCCCATTGGTTTATTCTTTCATTTGTTTCCCTTGTCTGGAGAGATACATCCAATAAAGTAATGCTACAAGCAATGCCTGAAATTTTGCTGCCTATCTTTTCTTAAATAGATTTTATGGTTTCAGGTGTAATATCTAAGTCTTTGATCCATTTTTAATTTATTCTAGTGTGTAGTGTAAGAAGGTGGTCTAGTTTCATTTTTCTGCACATACCTATCCAGTTTTCCAAATACCATTTATTGAATAAACTATCTTTAGCCTATTATACATACATGCTTCCTCTGTCAAGTATTAATTGATTATAAAGGTGTGGGTTTATTTCTGGGCTGTCTGTTCTGATCTAGGTGTCTGTTTTTATGCCAGTCCAATGTTGTTTTGATTACTGTGGCCTTATAGTATAGTTTGATATTAGGTTGTTTGATTCCTCCAACTTTGTTCTTCGTTCTCAGGATTGCTGTTGCTATATAGGTAGGACCTTTGTGGTTCAATATAAAATTTTTGAAGTATTTGTTCTAGTTCTGTGAAATAAGTCATTGGAACCTTGTTCGTATGCATAAAGAACCAGGCTGTCCACCAGGGCCAGCTTTTATCAGCACGGGTCCTGGGGGTGGGTCAACTGAAGTCTCATAGAGATGCTGGCTCCTTAGTAGTTAAAGTAATCAGTGATATAGCCTCAAACTATAATCAGCTGCCCAGCTTAAGCTCCACAGGGTGGGGCAGAGTAGTTTGTCTGGGTAGGGCTATTACTTTCTCTCAAGTTGATTCCTCTTAGAAAGGAGTGTTCCACCTTAACTGAGAAAGATGACTTCTGCAATATGGGAAATAACTCAGCACAGGGATCCTGGCAGCTCTTCCTTCAGTTCTATCCCAGAGCCACTAACCCCAGATTCTTTTCAAATGTCTCTAACCCACTCTGTCCTCCCTCTGCTAGAGCCCAGGTTAAGTAGCTGCAAATGAAATTTTGTGTGTTAGCCCTTTAAGAGGTTCCCTGTGTCTCTAGCAATCTCTCACTAGCAGACAGAAACCCTGCTGCTTTTCACAGCTGGATGTTTTCTGGGTTCCTTTCCAGCTCTGATGCTGTAGGTTGGGGAGCCCAGTTTGGGATTTAGAACCCACACCTCTCAGGGGGATCCCCTTGGCCACTGAAATATCCTTCCAGCACTTATCCTACCACCCATGAGCGCAGCACTCAACCAGCCCTCTCATCCTTTCTCTGCATTCCCTGCCAGTCCCATTGTGGTGAAGTTGTTTCTTCTGCCTGTCCTTGGCTATAAGGCTTCTCTCCAACTAGTGTTCAATTAGTTATTCAGGATGATTTCTCTACAATTATGATTCCAGATTGGTCCTGGGAGGAGGTTAGTGTAACTTCCACTTATTTTCACCATCTTAGATCTCTTAGGTCTTCCATATTTTTAAATAATTTTTAAACTAACTTGTTAATTCTTAAAGAAAAATCTGCTGAGATTTTTTTTTATTGCATTTGGGGATAATTGACATTTTAACATTGGTCTTAACATTTCAACTTACGAATATATGTCATTTCATTTATGCTTTTCTGAATTTCTCTAAGTTATCTTTCACAGGTTTCTATATAAAAGTCTTATGTATTTTTGATTCAAATTATATTTTTTATATATTGGAAGCTGTTGT
Source organism: Noctilio leporinus (assembly GCA_004026585.1). Lineage (NCBI taxonomy): Eukaryota > Metazoa > Chordata > Mammalia > Chiroptera > Noctilionidae > Noctilio > Noctilio leporinus. The sequence goes on from PVIW01008435.1 coordinate 54,475, forward strand.
AAATAATATACTCTTTCATTTGCTAATGGCTCATTGCTAACATGAATATATCAACTTTGTATTATGGGACATTGTTAAATTTATTTAATAATTTTTCTGTAGATTTTAGAATATTCCATATATAACATCATGTTTTTAGCAACAATCAAAAAATACTTCACAGCTTTCATTTCAGCCTTTATCCCTTTTATTCTTTCTCTTGTTTTATTAAACTGGCTAGGACCTCCAGGGCAATATTGAATAGAATTGGTAAGTATTATCTTATTCCCTTTTTTTTTTTTTGGTTGAAGTATAGTCAACATATTATATTAGTTTCAGGTATACAAAATAATGATTCATTATTTGTATATATTGTGAATTGATCATAATAAGCCTAGTTAACTTCTGTCACTATCCAGTTACAATTTTTTTTGCTTGTGATAAAATTACTAAGATCTACTCTCCTAGTGATCTTCAAATATGCAATATAGTATTATTAATTAAGTCACCATGCTGTACATTACATCCCTGGACTGACTTATTTCATAACTGGAAGTTTATACCTTTTGAAATCCTTGCCCACTTTGCCCACCTCTCACCCATTGCTACTGGCAACTATCAGTCTATTATCTGTATATGAGTTTTTCTGTTTGTTTGCTTTTAGATTCCACAATTAAGTTGGAGCATATAGTTAATTTATCTTTCTCTGTCTGACATTTCACTTAGCATAATGTCTTGAAGCCTATTTATGTTGTCTCATATGACATGATTTTGTTCTGTTTTATGACTGAATAACACTCCATTGTATGTACATATTATGTTTTCTTTATCCATTTATCCATGAACACTTAGATTGTTTCTATGTCTTATTATTTATTTTTTGCTTTTAATATTTTACCATTAAGTGTAACATTAACTCTAGGGTTTTTCAACACATCTTTATTAAATCAAAGTAACCCCTTATATTTCTAAATTTTTAGAAAACTTTATCATAAACTAATGTTATGTTTTTCCATTCTTTTTCTACATCTTTAAAATGATAAATGTGTGAGGCTTCCATTCAATATGGCAAAGGTTAAGGTTGCTCTCACCTCAGCCCACAACCACTTCAATATTACAACTAAACTGTAGAGACATCACTGAGAATTGCCAGACATCCATCCGAATAAAAGTCTTGAAACTAAGGATGTACAAATGGATCAACATTGAGACTGGTAGGAGGGGCTGAGGCGCATAATGTGCTGGTCCCACACTCATGTGTGGCAGTTAAAAATTGAGTTGATATATCATCTGCAGAGGTCCCCTTTAGGAATGAGAAGTCCCAGCCTCACACTGGGACTTTTCACACCTAAGCAGCCCAGCATTCTAGTGCTGGGAGAAGTCCCTATAACTTCTGGCTGTGAAAAACTAGCTAAGTGACAACAGAGGCCTGCTAGAGTCCATGGTGTTCCTCTTAAAGAGCCTGCACATATTTACTCACTAATGAGCTCGTTCACTCTGAGCTCCAGACACTAGGGTCATATGGGGAGGAACTGAGTCATCTGGCTTCAGGTAAAGGCTGGAGGGTCAGCTTTCTCCCAGACAAAAGTGCTGGCAGAAAAGATTGTTCCTTTGCTGAGTAATTGCCATGCAGGCAGAGGCTGATAACATATCTTAGAACCTGACTATTAGTTCATTCTTCAGACTTTCCTAAAATCTCTCAAAGGTTCACAAACCTCAAATAGGTAGCATCTGGTATTCATGCCTCATACCTCTTGCTAAGCAGCCCCAAGTCCACCCATAGCAACAGCCAGCCTCAATTCACAGCTTGGCCTCTCCCAAGGACCCCCAAGCCCAAGACAAGTAGCAGCTATCTGCAGGTCATGTTGAGCTCATACCTGGTGGCCTCAGGCAGGGCACAGGCAGCATCTGACCTTAGTCTGCACCCTCCAAGAAGCCCCAGTACTAGAGTCATTACACCCTGTGGCCAGCTTCAGACAACACCAGAGCACCGTCTAACCACCTCCACAAACAGCACACTCAAAGGGCAGACTTGGTACCAGAGTCCCACTAAAGCAAATCCTGCTACATAGGGTCAACCCCCAAACAACAGCTCCTCTACTGAAGCTATAGCCAGTCCTTATAACTAATAGGCCTGACGGCCAATGTTTCCAAACAGCAATCAAGTCTCAACTATAACAGGAGGGCACACGCAACCCATACAGAGGACAAGCTTGAAGCACCCAGGCCAGATAACCAGGGAAACTGGGCCACTGGGCCCCATAAGACCCCCATTACATAAGGCCATTTTATTAAGATCAGGAGACCTAATAACTCTACCTAATACATGGAAACAAACAGGGAGACAGTCAAAAATGAAGAGACATAGAAACATGTCCCAAATGAAAGATCAGGGAAAATGTTCTGTAAAAGAACTAAATGCAATGACAAGCAATCTACCAGGTACAGAGTTCAAAACAATGGTTGTAAGAAAGCTCAAGGAGCTTAGCAAAAACCTCAACAGCATAATAAAGGCTTAGAAACCATTTTTTAAAATGTCAGGAACTAAGATTACCATAACTTAAATAAAGAATACATTAGAGCAGGTGTTCCCAAACCCTGGGCAGCGGACCGGTACCAGTCCTCGGCCTGTTAGCAATCAAGCTGCGCAGCAGGAGGTGAGCAGCGGGCAAGTGAGTCAGCGAACCTTTGCTCAAATTACTGCTAAAGTTCTGCCTCCTGTTCCCCGCTCCCTCTTCCACCCTGAAAAATTGTCTTCCACAAAACCAGTCCCTGATGCCACAACGATTGGGGACTGCTGCATTAGAGGGAATCAGCAGTACTTTAAGTGAAGCAAAGGATTGAATCAGTATTTGAAAGATAAGGTATCAGAAAACACCCAATCAGCACAGCAAAAAGATAATTTTAAAAATGAAGACAGTTTAAGGGACCTCTGGGTCAACATCAAAAGTATTAACATTCATATCATGGGGGTACCAGAAGGTTAAAGACAATTAAAATCTTATAAGCAGCCAAAAAAAAAGCAGTTACCTACCAGGGAACTCCCATAAGACTTTCAGCTGATTTCTCAACAGGAATTTTGCAGCCCTAATGTAATGACACATAATATTCAAAGTGATGAGAAGCTAAGAACTACAACCAAAATGACTCTGTTCAGCAAAGCTACTATTTAAGATCTTCCAAGGCAAGAAAAAGCTGAAGGAGTTCATCAAAAAGCAGTATTACAAAAATGCTAAAGGGGCTTCTTTAAGAAGAATGGGGGAAAGATCAAAAATACAGATAATAAAAAGGCAACAAATACATATCTAGAAACAATTATTTTAAATGCAAATGAATTAAATGTTCCAGTCAAAAGACATATAGTGGCTGAATGGATAATAAAACAAAACCCTTACTTAGCTGTCTACAAGAGACTTCAGGTTCAAAGATACACATAGACTGAAAGTAAATAGGAAAACATATTTCATGAAAATGGAAATAAAAAAACAAACTGTGGTAGTAATACTTATACCTGACAAAATAGACATTAAAATCAAGGCTATAGTAAGAGACAAAGAAACAGTGTCACTTCTGAGTGTTTATTCAAAGTATCCCAATATACTAATTTAAGAATGCATACAGCCACATGTTTGTTGCAGCATTATTTACAATAACCAAGATAAGGAAGTAACTTAAGTGTTCATAAATACATAAATGGATAAAGAAGTAGTACCTATATATATAATGGAATATGATTTAGCCATAGAAAAGAATGAAATATTGCCATTTGCAACAACCTAGAAAGTCTTGTGGTCAGTGAACAAAGTTGGACAGAAAGACAAATGCCATATGATTTCCCTTATGTGGAATCTAAACAAAAACTCATAGATACAGAACATTTTGATAGTTGACAGATGGGAATTGGGTTGGGGGAATGGGTGAAAAAGGAGCAGATTAAGAAGTACAAATTAGTAGTTACAGAATAGTGATGGGCATGTAAAGTATAGCATAGGGAATATAGTCAACAGTGCTGTAATAACTGCATGGTGTTAGATGGGTACTGGATTTATCAGAGTTATCACTTCATAAGTTACATAAATGTCTAATCATTTGTATACCTGAAACTAATATAATATTGTATGTCAACTGTAACTAAAAAATTAAACTTATTTTTTTAACTTTTTTTAAAGTTTTTTTTTTTTTTTTTTTTTTAAGATTTTATTTCATTATGTTTAGAAAGAGGGGAAGGGAGAGAGACATCAATGTATGGCTGCTTTTCACCTGCCTCCAGCCACAGACCTGACTGGAGACCTGGTTTGCCATCTTGCTATGTGCCCTGGCTGGAGAATCGAACCTGCAACCTTTGGGTTCGCAGGTCAGTACTTTATCCACTGTGTTACCAGCCAGGGCTAAAATTATTTTTTAAAAGACAATCCAATTTGGAAATGGGCAAAGGGAATAGAGGAGGCTGAGGATGACCTCAAGTTTATAAAAGAAGACTACTAAGAATGCATAAAGTGCTGGTTTGTGAAGATGTAGTATTGCTACGAGAAAAGGCAGAATGTTTTACTCTTAACTGCTCCAACAAAGGATGCCATCTAGGAAATGTAGCAAAGTATTTTGAAGGTGAGCAATTAAAACTCATTTTACAAGAAAAGTTGATCAAAGAGCATCATGTTAAATGAAGTCGAGCCTCCAAACCCAGGTAATACCATACTGCCAAATGACAGTTTTTAAATCTTGGAGAAAAAAAATGGGCAAAGGATTTGTATGACATTGCTCCAGAGAATACTCATACATACAAATGGCTGATGAGCACATGAAAAGATGCTCAAAATTAGTTATTTTAGAAATACAAATCATGTATGCAATGAGATACTACTTGTCATCTACAAGGATGGTGAAAACAAAAGGCAATAACAAATGTTGGAAACCCTCATACATTGTTGACAGTGTTGTAAAATGGAGCATCCACTTTGGAAAAAACAGTTTGACAGTTTCGACAAGTCCTCAAAAAAATAAAATACAAAGCTACCATAAGACCACTCATAGGTGTATACCTAAGAGAATTGAAATCTTATGTCTACACAAAAACTTATGCAAATGTTCATCGTAGCATTATTCATAATAGAGAAAAAATGAAAATAGCTAAAATGTCTTATCACCTGATAACTTAAGTGTGGTATATTCATCAGTGGAATACTATTTGTCATTTTAAAAAATGAAGCACTGGTATATGCTACAGCATGAATAAATCTTAAAACATTATGATAACTGAAATAAGCCAGACACAAAAAGTCAAATATTGTATGTTTGCATTTATATCATGTGCTCAGGATAGGCAAATCCATAAAGACAGAAAGATTAGTACTTGCCAGTGGCTAGAAGGAAGAGGAAATGGCAGTTCCTGTTAATAGGCATCTGGTTTTTGGGGGGGTGATGAAAAGGTCCTGGAATTAGATAGTTGTTATGATTGCACAACTCTGTGAATATACCAAAAAACACTAAATTATAATGATAAAAAGGATTAACTTTGTAATATGTTAATATCTTAAATTCATTATTAAAAATAAAGGAAAAATGAAATGATGTGAATTACAATATTGATGGTCATATATTAAACCAACCTTCCATTCCTCTGTTGAACCACATTTGACCACAAAATACCAACATTTTACATGTATATTACTGAATTGGATTTGCTAAAGTTTTGTAAAGGACTCCTGATTTTGTACTCATGTGGGTTTTTCTAATTAACTTGGGCAACATTGGTTAATAAGATTATATAAGTACCAAGCATTAAATTTTATAATCATTAGTATTTTGCATTGTGTGCTCACCCCCCTCCTGCAAATTAAAGTCCTCCATCACCATATATTTGACCCCCTTTACCCTCTTCAGCCTCCCCCGCATTTCCTTTTGGTAACCACCACTCATACTGTTGCTTGAGAGTTTCATTTGTTTGTTTGTGTTTGTTTGATTGTTGCTTTCCCTTTTATATCCCACATATGAGTGAAATCATATGGTTCTTGTCATTTTTCATCTGACTTCACTTAGTATGATTTCTCTCGTGATCCATCCATGTTGACATAATGGCAGTATTTCACCTTTTCTTATGGCAGAGTAGTATTCCAGTGTATATATGTACCACATCTCTGTTATCCAGTCATCTATTGAAGGACACTGGGGTTGTTTTCAGACCTTGGCTAACATGAATAATACTGCCAGGAACATAGAGTTATATATATCTTAATAAGTGTTTTCAGTTTTGGGGGTAGATGTACAAAGAGGAATTCCTGGGTCATTTGATAGCTCTATTCTTAATTTTTTGAGGAGCCTCCATACTGTTTTCCGTAATGGCTATACCAGTTTACGTTCCTGCCAGCAGTGTACGAGGGGTCCTTTTTCTTTTCTTTTTTTTTTCTTTAACTTTTTTTTTTTTTTTTAAATTTTATTTTTGTTGTATTACATCCATCCCCTTTTTGCTCCCCTCTGTCCCCCTCCCCACCCACCCATTCCCCCCAAAGTCAATCCCACCTGTTGTCCATGTCCATGGTTCCTTTATACTAGGTTCTTCTCTAAGCTGCTCCCCTTCTTTGCCTCTACCTTCCCCCTCCACCCAACCCCGTTCCCCCTGACCACTGAAGGCCTATTCCTTGTATTCATATACTTGGTTCTGTTTTGCTTGTTGTTAGTTTTGCTCATTATTGTCCCGTAATGGATGAGATCATATGATATTTGTCCTTCACTGACTGGCTTATTTCACTAAGCATAATACTCTCCAGTTCCATCCATGTTGTTGCAAAGGGTACAAGTTCCTTCTTTCTTTCTGCTATAT